>PVLC010001538.1:44451-92298 GCA_004027655.1 Graphiurus murinus | reverse complement strand
TTTGTTGTGAATATTAAATATGTTAATATATGTGTTTAAATGCATGAAACAGTGTTGTACACTCAGCAAATGCTCAGACTGTATTAGTTATTATTTTATAATTATCACAAAGCACCACTAGTAAAATAAAGAGCATGGATTTTCTATGAGACATACTTGAATTTAAATCATAGAAATAAAACAATTTAACCATTCCCCAATTCCCCCCCACTCCCTTGCCCTCCTTCCTTCTCAAGTTCAGTTTAGTGATTGACTTTGATGTTTGTGAAGGTACATCATGTGCATAAGACATACATACACACATTTTCTTATGCCTTTACCAACTTGTACCTAACATAGATTTATGATTACAATGCACCAATAAGAAACTTAAAAAGAAAAGAAATACAACAATTTAACAGTTTTATTTTATTCAATTTATTTGATGTATACTAGAAGTTTGATTCTCAGTTTGATAGCACATCTATGAATACATGATTCCATGATTCCTTTTTTTTTTTGGTACTAGGGATTGAACTCAGGGGCATTCTACCTCCGAGCTACACCCCCAGCCCTATTTTTTTATTCTTTATTTTGAAACCGGGTCTCACTAAGTTGTGGAATGCCTCACTAGGTAGCTGAGGCTGGCCGCGAACCCGGATCTCAGCCTCCCAAATGCTGGGATTACAAGCGTGCGCCACCACGCCCGGCTTCCATGATTCCTTTTACTTTTTTTTTTTTTTTTTTTTCAGTACTGGGAATTGAACCCAGGGATATTCTATCTCTGAGATACACCTCAGCGCTATTTTAATTTTGTATTTGGAAATAAGGTCTCACTAAAATTTCCAAGGGCCTCACTAAGTTGTTGAGGCTGTCCAAGAACCTGTAATCCTCCTATCTCGGCCTCCCAAGAACTGGGATTCCAATCATGTGCCACCAAGCCTGGGTATATCCATGAGTCTTATTTTCTTTACACTTGGTCCTGGATATTGGTATTTCTATTTTCTTCATGACTCAGAGCAGGAGTTTGGTCCTAGAACCACAGGTTTTTGCAGAGATGTTTCTATTTGTTCACAGAATCCCCAAATACTGCTTGTTTACTTTCTAAGTCTCTGATCAAATTGTATTCTTTTATAGTAAATTTGATATCAAGGAATTTAGCATATCTAAATAAGATAATAGGATATTTAGATTTAATAAAATCCCAAAATTTTGGATTTGTTTTTAAGAAATATTGATATTAGTTGACATGAAGGTATGTTTTTAAATATTTTCCTTGCAAGAAATTGTTACAGAAAGTATACTTCTTCCATCCATCCAAATAGAATGAAAATTTAATTCATCTGTATCTTTCTCAAAATAATTATACTTTCTTCCAAATCCATACTTACTAGTTTTCATACTTTCTCTAGATATAAAGAAATTTACCACTTATGACTTAAAACATTATTTTAATCATGTATTCATAGGTGAGGTTCAGTTTTAATTCACTGTTCTCTTAATTTTGATAGTTATTGCTTTTTAAAAACTCATGATAAGTATATTTTTTCATTTAATTATGGGACCATCATTTTTTATATATACCTATATAATATGCTTTGATAAAGTATGATATAATTCAGTACCTAATGAAAAGTTGGTATTCTAATGTGCCCTCCTTGCTTTTGAAATCTAAGGTTATTTTGAATGTAAGGCTGATTTTCTAATATTGGAAGACTTCCTCATTTACTACATGTTCATGAGTATAATATATAATTTAGGTAAGAACTTTAGAAATTTTTTGGCTGAGGCTGTGCTAAATTTGACTTCTACTGGAGTGATAATTGCAAACTGTAGATATTCTTGAGTTGTTTCTTCTGGACATTCCTATTTACTTAGCTGGCATCCAAGACTATCGATCTTACTAGCAAATTGTTTAGTATCTGCCAAAATTATATTTTTCCCCTCAAGAAACCTTGAGAAGAGGAAAAAATAAATTGGTAATGAATAATGGTAAAAGAACAGTTGATATTGCTATAAATACATAAAACTCTGTGGGTCACAGGCCAAAAATCTGCTGGTATTGATGTAGGGGAAAAAGTCCTACAGAGAACATAACATGTCTGCCATATAAAAATATAGGAAGGTAGTGACATAATGCAGTAATTCAAATGTGGATTGAGAACATTGTGATAATAGAGAATAGAAGCGATACAAGTATGTGTGTGTATGCATTTGTGCATGCACAAGTATCTACATATGTTGGAGTTGTTGAGAGTTGTTTTTTAATATGCCAGGCTTGTTGAAATGATTCTTTGTTTTTGTTTTTTTTTTTTTTTCTCTTTTCTCTCTCCTCTTTTTTTCTTTTTCTTTTCTTTTCTTTTTTTTTTTGGTACTAGGAATTGAGTCCAGGGGCATTCTACCTCTGAGCTATGCCCCCCACCCTTTGAAACTAGTTCTTTCTAAGTTATTGAGGGCCTTGATCAATTGCTGAGGCTGGCCTCAAACCTACAATCTCTTGTTTTAGCTTCCTAAGAACTGGGATTACAGGCATGGGCCACTATACCTGGCTGAGTTGGAAAGATTCTTAAAAACAGACCCCAAAAGGCAAATGCATTAATTATATAGCTGTCATCTCTTTGCTTCTTCCTCTCAGATTAGATTAGACTACTAAAAAAAGTCAAGCGGCCAGGCATGGTGGCACATGCTTGTAATCCCAGCATTTGGGAGGCTGAGACCAGAGGATACGGGTTCAAGGCCAGCCTCAGCTACCTAGTGAGGCACTCCGCAACTTAGTGAGACACTGTTTCAAAATAAAGAATTAAAAATAGGGTTGAGGGTATAGCTTGGAGGTAGAATGCCCCCGAGTTCAATCCCCAGTGCTGCAAAAAAAAAAGCCAAGTAACTTTGCAAATTCAGTGATATGCTCACACCAGGACATATGTCTTCATTCTCAAACTTTGCTTGTACACCATTTGGTATCCTTATTGTTAGCTCTTATTCTTCACTCCATTCATTTAACTTACTATTCCTACCTGCTGTTATGGTCTTCCATCTTTGTCTTCTGTGTTCTGATGTAATTTTTCCCACTTAGCAGTGAAGTGATGAATAGATTATCTTTTAATGACCTACCCTCCCTGTCATTGTATTAGCCCTGTGACATTTTATACTTTTTTACAACCCTGAGGCCTGAGGTAGTAAAATTGTTGGCTTGCTTTGATGGACAACACAAAATTGGCCTGAGCTCTATCCTAAATCTCATAAAGTAATCTCCTTACACAAGATATAAAATTTCCTAGTACTGTTTCTCCATCACGCCCCCACCCACATCACCTCATTTAAGTTACATCCCAGGAAGGTTGGGGTGTTTTCATTGATGCTTCAGATACTCATGTGCTCCTGCTCATTATACTTTCTCCCAATTGAATTTCTGTTCATGGCATAATAAGCAAGCATTTAAGTTTAATTGAGAGAACATTCCTTAACTTATAATGAGAATTAACTTTCTTTAACACCACCAATTCTGTAGATGTTTAGGCTAGTTAAACTGCTATTTTCCTGGTTATAAATTTATGTGAGACATTTACTAACTATATACAAAGTGAGCCATATTGACCACTAGTCACTAGAACCAATGCCACTCTTTCTTTATAATTTTTGAGTGAGACATAAACAGTATAAATCATCTTTAAGCAGCATTCTATGCATCTCAGATAGATGCATGTGATCATGTTAACTGTCAAGACTTTCTAGAGCTGAATTGTTGTTGATGAATTTAGCAATAGTTGCTGTTTTCAAACCTTTTCAAAATACTTTTCATACCCTGCCCCTAAAAGTAAAACACAAAGCTAGAAATATAAGCTATTGTGTCCTTTTCCTTAAAAGTAGGCTATGTATCTGTCAGATAAGCCCAATGAATGAAGTGGAATGAACATTCTGTAATAAAAAAAAAACTCATTTTGAAAAATGAAATCCGATTTTGAAAATTTAAAAAATATTATTGATATCTATATATGCAAAATATTACTTTAGAAGTACTATTGGTGATAGGATGGAACATTGGAAAATCAAAAGTCCAAAACCAGTTTATTTTATGCCTGGTTAGGATAAATTCAGATAGACTTAAGTTTTTGTCCTAAGAGTTTAGAAAGTGAAGGAATTTCAGGATTGTAAAAAATCCGTATGGAAATTAAACTGATCAATGGGTAAATAATCACCGTTAATACTTTGCTTATTATGAGTGCTATTTTGGTAATAAATAAAAGTGTTAATGCTTTTGTTTAGAATATACATAGGATTGGGAGGTTGATGCTGGAGTGTTACAAGTTTGAGACCAGCCTCTGCAATTTAGCAGGACGCTGTCTCAAACTAAAATACAGTAAAGGATGCAGCAGGTGTGGCTCAGAGGTAGAGAGCCCCTGGGTTCAAAGTCCAGTACCACAGTGAAAAGAAAAAAAAAAAAAAAAAGACTATAAATAGAGGCATAGTAAAACATGTGTAAAATTAGGTTTAAATTGTTATTTCCATTTCCTAGGGAATTTTTTTTTTCATTCACTAACACCTTGAGGTTTATTGGGACTTTTTAGGTTGATATGAGAATATTATATATATTTATTGTATAGGTCCCTTACTATAATCATGCAGTTCAATTTAGACATGGACTCACAATTTTCTTTTCAGTTTATTAAGACATTTTTATTGAACATGGAAAAAAGAAAGAATGCAAAGAAAGAAGGAGGGGGTTTATGCTTAAGAAATAAGCGTATAAGAATTTTGTGATACGGGGGATTGATTTCAGGGAATTCTACATCTGAGTTACACACCAAACTTTTAATTAATTAATTAATTAATTTATGTAGTGGGGATTGAACTCAGGGACTTTCTACCTCTGGGCTATATCCCAGAGCTATTTTATTTTATATTGAATGAGACTCACTAAGTTGCTGAGAACCTCCTCAAGTTGTTGAGGCTGACTTCAAACCTGCAATCCTCCCATCTCAGCCTCCCAAGTACTGAGGTTACAGACATGCACTACCATGCTCAGTTAGAATTGAAATTTTTACAGGTGTAGGGCATAAGTGTAAGAGATAAATTCTACAAAAATCAGCTGCTATAAAATTACTGATATCCTTCTCTTGCCTTATTGCTCCGACTAGAGTCTCAAATACTATATTGAACAGAAGAAGTGATAATGGACTTCCTTGTCTTGTTCCTGTTTTTATTGGGAACTCTTGCAGTTTTTCTCCATTTAATATGATGTTGGCTCTGGGCCTATCGTATATTGCCTCTATGATGTTGAGGTATGTTCCTTCTTTTCCGATTATCTGCAGGTTTTTTTTTTTTTAGCATGAATGGGTGTTAGATCTTGTCAAATGCTTTCTCAGCAACAATTGAGATGATCATGTGATTTTTTTTCATAGATTCTGTTTATGTGGTGGATTACATGGATTGTTTTTCATATGTTGAACCAGCCTTGCATCCCTGGGATGAACCTGACTTGGTCATGGTGTATAATTTTCTTGATGTGGTTTTGAATGCGCATTGCTGGTATTTTGTTTAGCAGTTTTGCATCTAAGTTCATCAAAGGTATAGGTCTATATTTCCTTTTCTTGAGCTGTCTTTATTTGGCTTTGGTATTAATGTGATGTTGGCTTCATAGAATGTGTTTGGAAGGGTCCCATTTCTTTCTATTTGCCGGGATAGTTTGAGGAGTATTGGGATTAGCTCTTCTATAAATGTATTATAAAATTCACTTGGACAACCATCTGGCCCTGGGATTTTGTTTGATGGTAACTCTTTATTGCTGTTTCTATCTCTATGATTGTTATTGGTCTGTTTAGGTTTTCTATATCTTCTTGACTCAATTTAGGAAGGTTATATGTGTCTAGAAATCTCTCAATTTCTTCTAGATTTTCCATTTTGTTGGAGTATAGTTTTTCAAAATAGTTTCTGATGGTCCTTTGTATTTCCATACTGTCAGTGGTAATGTCCTCTTTTTCATCTCTTATTTTGGTAATTTGGATTGATTCTCTCTTTCTTTTGGTTACATTGGCAATAAGGCAAGAGAAGGAAATCAAAGGGGTAAAAATAGGGAAAGAAGAACTAAAGCTATCCCTTTTTGCAGATGACATGATACTATACTTAGAAGACCCAACAAAGTCAACCAAAAAAACCGTATAGAACTGATCAACAAATTCAGCAAAGTGTCTGGATACAAAATCAATCTTAAAAAATCAGAAGCTTTCTTGTATGCCAACCTTAAATCCACTGAAAAAGAAATAAAAAAAATAAACAATTCCACTGACCTCGAAAAATAAAATACTTAGGGATAAACCTAACCAAAGAGGTAAGAGACCTCTATAAGGAAAACTATAAAAAGTTGAAAAAAGAAATCAATGAAGACTTTAGAAGATGGAAAGATCTTCGATTCTCTTGGATAGGGAGAATAAATATCATCAAAATGTCCATTCTCCCAAAAGTGATCTACAGATTCAGTGAAATACCCATGAAATTACCAAGGTCATTCCTCACAGACATAGAAAAATCAGTCCTTAATTTTCATTTGGAACAACAAAAAGCTCAGAATAGCCAAAGTAGTTTTGATCAACAAGAACCGTGAAGGAGGTTTCATGATAACTGACTTCAAACTCTACTACAAAGCCACAGTAATAAAAACAGCATGGTATTGGCACAAAAACAGACACATAGACCAATGGAGGAGAATAGTAGACTCAGAAACAGACCCACGTGCTTACTGTCAATTGATTTTTGACAAAGGGCCCAAAAATACTGGAAAAAAGATAGCCTCTTTAACAAATGGTGTTGACAAAACTGGTTAAACATATGCAGGAAAATGGAAATAAACCCCACTTTCTCACCCTGCACAAGAGTCAACTCAAGGTAGATCAAAGACCCGGAAGTCAGGCCAGAGACCTTGCAGCTACTTGAAGAGGGCATAGGCCCAACACTTCAACATATAGGCACAGGTAAAAACTTTCTCAACAAGACCTCAAAAGCACAAGCAACTCAAAGGAAGATCAATACATAGGATTGCATTAAACTTTTTTTATTTTTTTATTTATTTATTTATTTTTTTTTGTGGTACTGAGAATTGAACCCAGGGGCATTCTACCTCTGAGCTACACCTTCAGCCCTATTTTTTTGTTCTTTATTTTTGAAACCGAGTCTCACTAAGTTGCGGAGTGCCTCACCAGGTAGCTGAGGCTGGCCTCGAACCCAGATCCTCCTGTCTCAGCCTCCCAAATGCTGGGATTACAAGCATGCGCCACGATGCCCGGCTCTGAAGAGCTTTTGTGAAGCAAAGAAAACTATCAAGAACTTCAACAGAGAGCCCACAGAGTGGGAGAAAAAAAAAATTGCCAGCTACTCTTCTGATAGAGGGCTAATATCTAGGATATACAGAGAACTCAAGAAACTCACAGCTAAGAAAACAAATAACCCAATCAAAAAATGGGCAAAGGATCTAAATAGACACTTCACAAAAGAAGAAATACAAATGGCCAATAAATGTATGAGGAAATGTTCTACATCATTAGCAATCAGAGAGATGCAAATCAAAACTACTTGAGATTTCACCTAACTCCAATCAGAATGGCAATCATAAAAAAACATGAACAACATTAAATGCTTGTAAGGGTGTGGAGAAGTGGGAACCCTAAGACATTGTTGGTGGGGTTGCAAATTAGTGCAATCACTTTGGAAAACAGTATGGAGGATCCTCAGACGAATGGGAATGAACATACCATATGATCCAGCAATACCACTTCTGGGTATCTACCTAAAAGAATGGAAACCAAACTATCAGACCGATGCATGTGTATCTATGCTTACAGCTGCACAATTCACAATTGCCAAACTATGGAAACAGCCAAGATGCCTATTGACAGATGAATGGATTACAAACCTATGGGATATGTACCCAATGGAATTTTACTCAGCCATAAAGAAGAACAAAATCATGTTATTTGCAGGGAAATGGATGCAACTGGAAAACATTATGTTAAGTGAGATTAGTCAGTCACAAAGAGTAAAAAAGCATATGTTCTCCCTAATATGTGGATGCTAGGGAGAAGATGGGGCATAAGAGGCACTCCAAATGAAAACGGAGAAATCCTAGATAAGCAAAGAAGTTGACTTAACTGAAGGTGATGGACCGGAGATGGGGAAGGCACCCTAATGCACATGGTGTACTTTCACAAATATATCAGAGTCAATCACTAAACTGAACTGGAGAAGGTGGGAGGGCGAGGGAATGGGGTGGGAATTGGAGAAGGGGTTAAATGAGAAATGTGTGCATATATGCCTTTATCAGCTTGTACCTAACAAAGATATATGATTACAATGCACCAATTAATATAAAAGTAAAAATTAAATTATTGGTATTTCCCCAAAATTCATTTGTAAAGCTCTAGTTGCCTAGTGCTTGGAGTATTTGGAGATAGGCCTTTACAGAGATAATTAAAATTAAATTGGGCCCAAAAATTGGGAAGATAATCCACTCTGGTTGTGTCCTTATAAGAGGGAGAAAGAGAAAAATCCTAGTGAGGCCACAGTGAGAAGCAACCATCTATGATGCAAGAGAAGAGTCCTCAGGGGACCCTTCCATCACAAACTTCTAGTCAGCAGAACAGTGAGGAAATAATTATCTGTGTTCAAGCTACTTGTTACAGCAAATCTAGAAAACTAGCAGACCAGCCTATATTCCAAACATAACCTAGGTAAGAGCGTGTTCTGTGCAGGGAACCTGAGAACTTTGTTGTATTAGTACAGAAAGGACCAGCAAGAGAATGCCATCGACTTGTAACATAAATCACAAGGCAGAAGCTCAGCTTGCTGCTTGTTCTTACACATACATCTGTCTGTTTGCTTGGCAATAACCCTTGACAGCTTTGCACTGGCAGTAAGAAAGTGTGGTACTTCCCAATGGCCTTGCTGCAAGGCAAGAGGTTAAGTAAATTTTATGATTTTTTTTTTTTTTTGGTACAGCATCACGTTGTGGAAATAGCTGTCTTGTCCAGAATTTAATCTGGTGTCAATATACACGATATACTGCAGTAAAGTTTATTGGAAGTAACAAAAATCAGCTTGGACTGATCCAGTCTGTGGCAGGAGAATATTGATCTGGACAGCAGCAATAAGTAGCCAAGGAAGAGAGAAAAGGGAAAGTTTTATCAACATTAGATGCTGAATGTTTGTTCCCAACTTCATATTTTAAACCAGTTATCCTCAATAAGACTGTATTTGCAGAAAGGGCCTGGGAGAGGATAATGGTGGGTCCATAATTTGTTAGAGCAGGTGATCCTATAAGAAAAGGGCTAAGCTGGGCGTGGTGGCGCACGCTTGTAATCCCAGCATTCGGGAGGCTGAGACCAGAGGATCTGGGTTCGCGGCCAGCCTCAGCTACCTAGTGAGGCCCTCCGCAACTTAGTGAGACCCTGTTTCAAAATAAAGAATAAAAAAAAGGGCTGGGGGTGTAGCTCGGAGGTAGAACGCCCCTGAGTTCAATCCCTAGTACCACAAAAAAAAAAAAAAAAAGGGGGGGGGTGGTATGTATCAGAGTTCTTTCTTGGCCTTGTGAA
Organism: Graphiurus murinus; assembly: GCA_004027655.1. NCBI lineage: Eukaryota > Metazoa > Chordata > Mammalia > Rodentia > Gliridae > Graphiurus > Graphiurus murinus. The sequence continues at coordinate 82,741 of PVLC010001538.1, read as the reverse complement.
GACACAATGAGAAGGAAGGCAGCTGTGTGCAGACCAGAAAGAGAGCCCTCACTAAGCACTGCAGCTGCCAGCACCTTGCTCTTGGACTTGCTCACTCCCAGAGCTATGTCTCTAATATCTTATTAGAGCAGTCCAAGCTAACTAAGACAAAGTGATTGAATCCTTTGAAGCTAGGATTGTAACCAAAGCACTCTGGACTGCAGAGCTCACACTTCCTGTTCTTCTTAATCTTTAGATCATATTGCCTGTCCAAAAAAATTTATACTTTTTGTGAAAATAAATTGTCAAGAGAATGAAAAAACAAGATAAATATAGTTTAAACAAACAATCAAACAAACAAAAAAGAAGAGAGTTGTGATATCTTCTTCAGAAGGATAATGAAATTTGAAAATAGAGCTTATTGGATTAGACTAAAAATAAGGTCTTTGAGGAACATGTTAAGATAATGACAGGATAGATTGAATGCCAGACATTTAAAGACTTTGGATAATATTTACAATGAGAAAAAGAAGGTGATGAATAGTAACAAGTCATTCTAGGATATATACTTAGAGAACATATAACTATATAATATATATATATATATGTATATATTTAGTTTTTATCCAACTTCACTCAGTGTGTCAATGGATAGTTTTTCTTAGTGTATTTTTTCCCTTTCTCCAAATTCCTACATGTTATTTCCACCCACATTTTTTAAATACCAAGACTTAAAAGCAGGGCTCCACTTTCACACAGGTTTCTTCTCTGACCATGTGTTGCTAAATTCTGTTCTTTCTCCAAAATGATTTTTGTACTTCACTGTTTGCTGTCCATTTCAATGACCAGTGCTTTTGTGCAAATTTTCATTGTTTTAAAATAAATGAAATATCAGAATAGCTTCATAATGGAGAAGCAGTATTGCAAAGTGTTTAAGAGCATAAGTCACTGAGTCATAGAGTTTGCATAGAATCTCATGTCTGACATTTGTATATTTAAGTTCCCTTAGCGAATTAATTTAATGTCTTCAAATCCATTTTCTTATCTATAGAATGAAGAATGAATAATGTAGGGAAGTGATTACTACAGACAGAAGGAGTAAGAGAGTATACAGATATTGCAGAGAAAAAGATGACAATTTTATGATATAAATAAATGTCTTAAACTTATTTCTATAATTTTAACTGAGGAAATAGCACAAGTGGTTATTGAGTGCTTCTTGTTTTATATCAAATTGAATCCATATTGTTTATAAGAGACATCATATTCGTTCATTTGTAAATTTTATTACTTTATAAACTCTTAACATTTTTTTTTTTAAAGAAAGGCCCTGAGGACAGGTCCAGGGAGTCTCTTTAGCTTGGATTTGCAACACCAACTCTGGATTTCCTTGGTTTCTACCATGTTATACAGCCCTATAAAAATTCTAGGCTCTTAAATTAAAAAAAAAAAAAAAGACCTGCATGTATGGAGAACAGCAGCAGGGGGCACAGTGGACAATCCTAGGCCTTAGGAACTAGTCTATGCTGGCCACCCCTAAACAGAACAGAAACAGGGATGAAGGGGGCACTGTTTTTCATCAGGAGAGACACTGACCTTCTTCGTTCCTTCCCCTGTTGTCTACATAGTCCTAATAACCATGTCCACTGCTTTGAACATTAATGTCACCTTTGTGAAATCGCCAGTACTACCCCTTAAGATAAGGGAATTCCAAGTTTCTTACAAACGTGTTTTCTCCTGGGTATTCCTAGGCCAGTTATCCTGGGGCTGCACCAGGGGGCTATGAAAATGTTTTAAGAACCTTAAGAGGCTTAGCAAGGCCAAGAGATTTGCATCTGTAAATGGATCTAGGATGCAGGGCAGAGGCAGTCTCAACAGAAAGAGCCCCTGCTGCTACCCTGAACTAAGCCTGAGCAGGTGGGCTGCTTGCCTGCCAGGCCACTCAGGGTACAGGTAAATAGGCAAGTCAATCTCACTTCCTGGAGCAGCCAACTTTTCCATGTTGGTATGGAACCTAGGGCTCAGAACATTGCTAGACTGGAGTGTGTGTGTGTGTGTGCGTGCGTGCGTGCGTGCGTGCGTGTGTGTGTGTGTGTGTGTGTGTGTGTTGGTACTAAGGACAGAACCTAGTATGTTCTAATACTAAGCTACATCCCCATTCCTTTTTATACAGGACCTCCCTAAATTATCCAGGCTGGCTTCAAGCTTGTGATCCTCCTGCCTCAGCTTCCTGAGTAGCTGAGATTACAGGCATGTGCGCCAGCATGCCCAACTATATCTTATATCTCTTGATCATTTTATTCATAATCCTGGAAACCAAACCAAAGCTTCATTAGACTAGGACCCAGATCATATCTGATGAGAGCTACTTCTTTCTGGGATAATCCACTGAGTTCTCAAATTGGTTCAACTGACATGGTCACAATTCCAGCCTGAACATTGTCTTTGTACATGATGCTGTATTTCAAGAAAACAACAACGACAACAAAAAACAACAACAACAACAAAAAAAACAAAGAAGAAGAAGTGGGCATGGTGGCACACACTTGTTATCCCAGGGCATGGCTTGGGAGACAGAGACAGGAGGATTGCAGGTTTGTGGGCAGCCTCAACTACTTAGTGAAGCCCTAGGCAATTTGGTGAGACATTGTTTCAAAATAAAGAATAAAAAAAAAATAGGACTGGGGATGTAGCTTGAAGATATAATGCCCCCGGGTTCAATCAGAGTATCATTAAATTTAAAAAAAAAAAAGCTTAAAGTCTTAATAAGCAAAATGAAAAAAGCAGATTATAAATATTATAATAATTACTGTTTTATTATACAAGTCAAATATTAAAGGATTTAATTTTGTATAATTATTTTAGACAGTATTAAACCAATAGCAAAATTGACCTTTGGAGAAAACATGATGCTAATTAAACTAAATGTGATAGACTTCAATCAATAGACATATTTTGAGAGCCTTTCTTGTGCCACACACATAAAATAACAAAGAAAAATATAAACATTATCATTTTTCTTTCATATGTATACAACTAAAATAGTACAGATGTAAATATGCATTTGAGTCAGTTTGTTGGGGAACAATTCTTCATTTCATTTCTTGTGACAGTTTTTATTATAGGTTATCTTTACAAAAAAATTTATATAGGTAACAGCTTGGAAAATACAGTATCTCCCTGGAGGAAAGCGGGCATATATAAAAGATAATTTGTAATAAATAAGTAGATTTTAAATATTCTTGTCCCCAAAAGAATAACTATGAAATGCCATTTTGCTTCCCTATAAAAACCATATACTATCTGTATGCATTCCAAAATCTTAAGTACATGCAATTATAATTTATTTTAAAAATAGTACATTATTAAATTACTCAAATTTTTTCTACTGAAACTATGGGCTAGCACTTTTGAGGTAGAAAAGTAGTGGTCTGTTGACATGCTTTACAAGTCTTTCAGGTGCCATATATTTATTTATCAACATCCTGCTTTCTCCATGAAATAGTTTTTTTGGTGGTAAAAGTCATATTTCTGAAGAGAAATTATTTTGCTTTGATTTTCATCAAAATCACATGCTATTTTTATGTGCTTGTTTTTATTTTCTAATCATAGCAGGTTATATCCACTATTATTCTATTTTCATAGCATTGTGAATATTTGTAAATCTCACATACCTTTTCTTCTATAGAAGCTAGCTTCCTAGATGAACTCTTCTCATTCACTTAATCAATTCATTCAAAGCCATTTATTTAGCCTTTATAATATGCAGAACCCTCTCCCAGTTCCTTGAAATATATTGGCCACAACTCCCTGAGAGTTATACCCAGCATAAGCTTTTGTGAAGAGGAAGTATAAAATGCAGAGTAGTGTACTTGCCAGAACAAAAGTTTACAAGGAATGTTGGCCAAATTTTAGAGTTTTCACTGGATGGGTCATAGTGGAGAGGTAGAAAATAAAAGATTGAGACTGGTTCTTGTGTTCAGAAATTTTAATTAATTTCAATAAAAAGCATGTATAATGAAGTATAACCAAATGATAATTTTGGATATTTAAATTTAATTTATCCTGGCAATAGTTTTTTTTTTATTTTTAAGTAAGAGATTTCTTCACACTGTGCCTACAGATGTCATTAATATCAGTATAGATAAAACATGTGTTTGATGTTGTGCCTGGTGATTTTTGACAGTGTAATCATAGGAATTCTAGTTTTGTATTTCTCCTGTCAGATCCAACATTCAATAAGGAATACGGTGATTCTTTGCCTATCTGAGTTATGGATAGTTAATTATAATAAAGTTTTATAATATGATTCTCATATCAGCTGTTCTTTTATGAAAGAATACTGGTTCGATGAGGTGAAAAATGCATTTTATGAGCAGATTTCTCTGCTACATTTTTCTTTATAGCATGACAATAACAGTCTAGAATGGTCATGGCTTTTGATAGTTAAGTTCTCTTTTATCACATGTTGCATGGTAAAAGAGAATTTTTCAATTTGAAAAGTTTTTACTTCTACTTGCTTTCATAATAAAACAAAAAATATTCTATTTCCTTGTTTTATACTTTTATTGGTGTAATGGAATTTTACATCATAGTGCAATTCAAAGTGATGTGAATCCGCATGCATACATTGCCTGGTGTGTTTCCCTTTCTGACATTTGTCTTTTCCATCGATAATGCTGATGCTTTGCTCTCTCTTACTGGTCTTTTTTCATTGCCTTTCCCTTTCTCTCTTGCATTTGGAGTGCATTTGTGAAAATCTGAGATGACTGAGATCTACTAGTCTAGGAAGTTCAGGTGCATCTGATCTCACCTGTTTCTTTTTGGAACAATCTACTGAGTTCTCAGATTGGGTATGATGATGTAGACTCTTTATAGTTTCCAATTCTGTGTTTCCATTGTCCTAGTATAAGCAGTATTAAGAATATCTTAAAAATTTTGAGGGTTACCAAAGTATAACTTTAATAGATTGTTTGTATGCATTTACTCAGAATTTAGATGAAAATGAAAAATTGAAGATAGGACTAAACACTTGAGTCCCAACTATATTATGATTAATCTTATTTCTCTGACAAAGTTAAATATTTTCTAAAATAATAAATTTTCATTCATACTAAATATTCGCAGAATACATACAAGATATTGTAAGATTATGCATTGTTATAACTTTCTTAACCTTTTTCTTTTACTAGCATATTGTCCCCCAAGTATAGAATAATTTGCTTTAATTTCTTGTATTCTCTATAACCCTCAAATTATTTGTTATCTTTACTTCTATCTTCTTAGAGAAAAAATATTTAGTTGTTTGACATATTGAAATTGAAATTTTTTTGTTGTTATTTAACAGAATGGATAATTAAAAAACCTCTCGGAATATTAAAATATTCCCTATAAAAGATCTTTCTGTCTTTGTTCCCACTGCATGTCAGGCAAGCTTCTGAGGGAGGTATATTAAGACCTTCCACTATGACTATGAATTTTTAAAATTTCTCCTTGTGATTTCATATATTTTAAAAGTATACAATTAGTGGGTTGGCCTGATCATGTATATTTCTTTTTATCTCCATTAAATTTTCTAGTATTAAATTTACTTAAACTAACAATACTGCTATAGTAATTTATTTTGGTTAGTATTTGCATAGTAAGCATTTCCCATTTTTAACTTTTCTGAATTCTTACATTTTACATATCTTTAGTAAACAATATAGCTAACTTTTATCTTAAAAATCTAGACTTAAAATTATTTCTTTTAATTACAGCCTGTAATTTATTTGTATGAATGTAATTACTGATTTATTTGAATTGAAATATATGTTCTTAATTTTGTTACTGTTTTTCTCACTTGTTCTGTGTTCCTTTGTGTTTCACTTTGAATTATTTTAAAATTACTTCATTTCCTCTCTTATTTGCTTGTTAGTTTTGTAATTTTAAAAACTACTTATTTAGTGACTATTTTAGACATCAACATCAACCTTTGACCTGGAGAAAGCCTGTAAATTAACATATATAATTTTAATTTTCTTTGTATTATTAGGACTTTGAAACACTTATAATTTAATTTCATTTAGCTCTGTCACACTGTGTGTGTATGTGTCTGTGTGTGTGTGGTACTGGCTATTGAACCCAGGGACATTCTACCTCTGAGCTACACCCCCATCTCTTTTTATTTTTATTTTAAAACAGGGTCTCACTAGGTAACTGAGAGTCTTGCTTTGCTGCTCGAACTATTTTCCAACCTGTGATTCTCTGTCTCAGCCTCCCAAGTACTGAGATTACAGGTGTTTGCCACCACTCCTGGCTTCTGTCATATCTTTAATTATGTATATTAATTTCAAAGATATATTATCATGCCTTTGACAGTCATCACAATTTACCCATATATTTATCACCTTCTTTGAACATTCTACATCTTTATTTTTCAAAAATCTGGGGTCATTTTTCTAATGTCTGAAGAACTTTCTTAAAATGTCTTAGCATGGTGTACTGTTGATGAATTTGTTCTCTTTCTTTCATTATTTTCGCTAAAAATACTCATTTCAATTTTATTTTTACTAAAATATTTTTACTAGATAAGGAATTTGGTCCATGCAGTTATTTTTTGCTTTGCCACTTTCATTTTCTGACTTCTACTTAATGGGATTTTTTATTGTAGCTTTCTGGAAGCTATTGTATCTTTTCTTTGGCTACTTTTAGCCATTATTTTTCTTTGTATTTTAGTAGGTTGATGCACCATTGCACAGAATTTTGTTTATTTGTTCTTGGAATTCAAGTGTGTGGCTAAATAACTTTCTTCACTTTCAAAGCTTTCCAGTCATGTCCCTTCAAATACTGCTTTTGTCTGTCTCCTATTATCTTACTTCTGGGACTCAATCAATTCATATGTGCTGATTTTTCACCATATACCACACTTTCTTGTACTTTTTCCTTCTATTTCTATATTTCATTCTCTCCATGCTTCATTGTGAAGATTTTTATCTGACCTGTATTTCACTTCATTAATTTTCTCTTCAGCTGTATTAAACGTACTATTTAATAAGATTTAAATTTCAATTACTATGTTTCAGTTCATTTCATTTTGTATTTCTATGCTCATATTTCCCATCTTATTTAATTTCTTGAATATATTAATCATAATTATTTAAAATTGGCAAATGATCCCTAAGATAAAAGTCATACCAAATGTTACATTTCTGGGTTTCCTTTTTTTTTTTTTTTCTGAAATCTTGACTTTGCAAGGCCATATTGACAAAAATTTTTTATTTTTATTTTTTTGACCCAAACAACTTTTGCACTTTTTATTAGTAGAAGCATGGATTTAATTTATAGACTAGGGAAACACAACCTTCAAGCCTTGTCTTTTGTTCTGGCACCTCTATTTAGTTATGTATTGTCTATGTCTGCTTTCCTATTAAAAAAAAATTGGACAGAGTTGGTTAGTTGTGGCAGAGCAGGAGATCTGGCCTGAAAAACCTATCATGTTTACTGTTTGGCCTTTTCCAGAAAAATATTGCCAACTTCTGCTATGATCCACAATAATAAGACAGAAAAAAACTACAGTTACTTTTAATCTATCAGCTACTTCTCTACTCATTGAGAGAACAGCTTATTTTTTTGGATTAATTTTTAAACATATTTAAAACATATAATTTCATATACAACAAAAAAGTCTAATGGTCATTTCTGTTTTAACAATTCAAACTTCTTTATATTGTTGTTTTTTGTAGCCACAATCTAATTTTGCATTATTTGTGTATATTAATTTTAAACAGAAGATGCTAGGATATTTTGGTAATGAAAGAAAATCCAGGGCATAAATGTATATTCTACTGTGAAATTCTGCCAATTATTTATATAATTAAAAAGTAAAAAATGTGTTTACTGAATTATTTAAATGACTGGATAATGAACAGAGTTCTGTAGCTGGTTGCAATTATGCAAATTTGAATAAGCTCTCATTTGACTAGTGTATAGATCACTGTCAAGACATTCGTGTTTCCCATTTCTGAAATTCACAGTAATATTTTTGAATTAAAAACAAGTTATTTCTACTGTCACCTATACTTAGGAAAATAATTCTTTATAACTCCCCTCTAGGAATAACTTTTAAAATATGGAAACTTAGATTAAAGCTGTGAATTTAAAGAATCAATAAACACTTAATTATATTCACAGTAGACATCTTCTTTATGGGAAACATAAAATGGGATCACTGAGTTTGATCTTTCACAGTTCTCCTTCGAACTAGAAATCTTTGAATAGGTGGTTCTATTTATAATGACAAGGTTTTAAGAAATTTGAAATCAAATAGCTATATTAAAGAACTTTCAGTGTATGTATTAAATATATCCACACATATGATAGTTTTTTCTTTATTTCATTGCTCTTTATGTAATTTCAGAATAATAATTAAAGGTGATATATGCCTTCTTTCTATTGTGACTTTGAAGCTTACAAAAATCAGACATAATAGACCATTTTCAGAGTTGATGGTAATATTGAAGACCAGGTCTTGAATTAGTGTTGCAGTGGCACAGGCTGAGTCACAGTTTTCTAAATTGATCCCAAGGTAAAGACTTTCTGTTAAATAATTCTCTTGATGTTTCTATCTTGGTTGTTGCAGCCAGCTAAAGACACTAACAAATAATTAGGTAACTACAGAAGGTAATTTCATATTTGCCCTTGTGTCTTCTTAAGGGCTCCAATTCTGGTATGTTTTGGTAGATGTTTTGAATATAATCCTACCTAGTTCCAGCACATAAGTTAGGTAACCCAGAGCAAGTGACTTCTCTCTCTGGGGATAAGCATTCTACCTATTTCATGAAATTAAGAGAATTATGTGATAAATACATGTAAGGAGCATATTAAATACTCAGAGTTGTAGTACCAGGTTTTCCATTATCACCAACAACAACAACACCACAGTAGTAGATTGTAAAAAAGTTGAAATCTAGTTAATGATATGCATTTGAAGTGTTTAAGTATAGTATGTACTGACACCTGGAATTTACTTTGGAATTCATCAGAACAAACAAAGATTGATGAATGCAGGGATGGACAAAATGAATATAATTCTTGGATCCAATTGACTTTATTTACACATAATGAAAATTGCTATTTCAAAAGATCTAAATTTCCACCATTATGGAGAAATATTAAAACTTCTGAGAGTATTTAGGAAAATGTGTCATACAAACATACCAAATTGATACGTGGTATTCTTCAAGGTAGGTCTTATGTAATATCTACATTATTACGTATTACAAAATCCATATAGGCTATAAAATCATGTATGTCTATTTTACTGGTCCTATTAAAACAAGAAAATAAGAGCAACAACAACAAAAAAGTCTGAACTTTTGAACTGAAGTAGAAATGGTGGCAATGAAACTATGTGTGCTGTATCATTGGGTTGTGAAGAATTCCCACCTTTCTTACAATGTTCTATAGATTCTCAAAGTCAGAAATGTGGCCTCCGGGTGTAGAAGGGAGCAGGGCGGGGGTTGGAGGTGCTGGAAAGATCCACAGAGTCAGCGAGTCAGCGAGGGAAGTATTAGCCTGGAGTACAATGGTGGGGCATTGAATAAAAATAAAGGGTGGTGGAAGCACCTAGGAGGCACTAAGTTTGTTTGTTTTTCTGAAAAGGGAGCTATAAGATAAGTTTGACACCTGATTGTAGATTTCTGGTAGGTTTTTGCAATCAAGTGTGTCTTTGATTTTTCATATGCAATAGTACTTTGTTAGTACCTGCCTTCCAATTTTTAAATAGGAACAAATAATATAAATGTATATAAAACACTGGGCACACAGCGCTCAATAAAGTAAAGGGTGTCATTCATTGTTAGTTTCTTGGAATAAGAAAGTACAGAACTCCTCGTGGTGATTACAATACAACTTGGATTACAGTAATATTCACTTGGTTGTTTACATTCTGATAGAGCGTTTCTCCGGAAATCATTTATACTATTTACATAGAGTACTTTTTCCTTCTATTACTACTGCTTTATTCCAACTCTCGACAAATTGTAATTTACCTAAAGAGGTATTGTTTTTTTATTTAAATTATTCTTTGATTTATAAAACCATTTTTTAATTTTTATTAATTGGTGCATTGTAATCATACATTTTTGTTAGGTACAAGCTAATAAAGGCATATATGCACACATACCTCATTTAACCCCTTCCCCAATTCCCACCCCACTTCCTCACCCTCCCTCGTTCTCAAGTTCAGTTTAGTGATTGACTTTGATATTGACCCTAATGCACATGAGGTACTTTCACAAATATAAAACTGTTTTTATCGTTAGAGTAGTTGGCAGTCATGAAAATAGTAACTTATACCTTTATTCCCTATTGTAAGAACTCCAGTTTGAGAATTTGTAAAACAACAACAAAAAATTCTCTTCCTTCTGCACTTAAAGAATGCACAGTTGGTTTTCTGCCTCAATAAAGGGAAAACTGGCAAATATCTTTGTCTTTCTGTGTCACTAGAAAAGTAATAGAAAAATAGAAGAAGCAATGGAAATGTGTGTTTTCTGAGGAAAAATTAAACAGTTATTATTCAGCCTGAAGAAGAGATGGTTCAAGCATAGCAATGAAATGGGCTTAACTGTAGCATGAAGTGTTAGCTATGAGAGAGAACTTCCCATTGCTGATGGATGGTTACTGAAGTGTGATGCCGATTAGAAAAAGAGGATGTGGAATAACTCAAAATTTTCTCCAAATATCTATGTTTATTGTTTGTTTGTTTTTGGTAATGGGGATTGAACCCAGGGGGAATCTACCTCCAAACTGCACCCCTATCCCCTTTTACTTTTTTTTTTTTTTTATATTTTGGAACAGGGCCTCACTAAATTGCTGAGGCTATCCTCGAACCTGTGATCCTCTTGTCTCAGTCTCCCAAGTACTGGGATTATAGGCATGTGCCATCATACCTGACTTCTTTGTTCAATTTTGACTGGGCTTAATGGAAGTTATGAAAATTCAGAGATTTCATTCATGCACATGATTTTTGCTCTTTAAAAATCCTAAGTTTAGTTATATGGAATTAAAAAAAAATATTTTAACAGAACATAACATGGGAAAAATCAGAAAATGTGCTGCTCTGTTGAGTAAACAGAAAAAAGAGTGGCTTTGCTCCAATCCTGCTTAAAAAACAAACAAAAAGATTCTTTTTAGGTCTTTCCTAAGTGATAGTTGAGAAGTTGTAAGTGCTGATTTTTTTTATTGTAATAATTCGTGCTTTGTATGTATACATCTTTGTTAGTAAGTGCTGATTTTTTTCTCCTCAACTATTCTATTATGGAGAAGGGCAGGAGATATGCCTAATTGGGTATGAGAGTAGCAGTGTTCCCATGTAGGCTCTGCTACCTACTGTGTTGTATTGGAAAAGTTATTTTAATTTTCTGAATCTCCTTTTACTCATCATTAATTGATTTATAATACTTTAATTATGGCATTCTATGATTAAATAATGAAAAATGGATTTTTTTGTGGACTACATGAAGGCACATTAAATGCACCTCCCAAAGTGTTTAATGAGCATTCTAATGGGGTTAATAATTCACTTGAAAAGTCTCTTGAACTGCACAATATTTCAACTAAATTTGATTTTTTTTCATTTCTATGTAGTTAACATATGTAATTTATGAAAGAAAATAAATTATAAATAATTAAACCCATTTTTAAGAGAGAAGGTGTTAATGTAAGCTAATGTCTTACATTTCTTACAGATTGTCTCAGTCTTTTCATTACTCTCTTTTACCTGCTATTCCTAGTATCACAAGCTGCAAGTCATACATTAAAGTAGTATCCCTACATTTGACTGAGGATCTGCTACATTAGAATCCAAGAGTATGACTTAAATCCCATTTTCTTTTTTTGGCAGTTTTATTATTGCTGTTCAGAAATATTGAAACAACAAAATCATATTTTAATACAGGATATAATATTTATTTCAGAATATGAGATTCTCAAATTGACCAGATCTTGCCAAATTTTTGTTTCTTACCATTAGAGCAAAAATTAAGATAGTCGTCTTGAATTGATTTTCTGACTTTTGCTAGGATGATAAAATAAGTAACCCATGCTCTTTCATATGCAAAACTTTGAAAATATAATCATTCTTTACCATGTATTTATTTGTTTGTTTGTTTATTTATTTATTTGCAGTACTGGGAATTGAACCTAGGGTCATTCTACCCTGGGCAATACCCCCAAGCCCTATTTTTTATTCTTTATTTTTGAAACAGGGTCTCATTAAGTTGTACAGGGCATTACTAAATAGCTGAGGATGGCCGTGAACCTGCGATCCTCCTATCTCAGCCTCCCAAGTACTGGTATAGTACTGGGATTATAAGCCTGCACCATCACACCTGGCTTATTCTTTATCATCTAAAACCTAGAAGAAAGATGGAAGAAAATGATAATTCATGTTTGTCCATAGTTGGTAATTTTTATATGCTTTTCATTTAATTCTCACAAATTTCTAACAAGTAAGTAGTAGTATATCTTCACTATATAGATGAGAAAACTGAAGCTCAATCAGGTTTATTAGAATAGCCAAGAACCCAGTCTTTGAGTGGTGAGACTTGTAATGGAATTCATCCCTGCTCATTGGCTCATTGACAAAGTCCAAGGTGTTTCCAACATTCCTGGTATTATGGCTACAGGTAACAATAACACAGAGAACCTTTAAAATACTAACGATTTGGATATTCAGGACCAACTGAAAACCACTAAACTAACTCTTTTTCATAAAATATTTACAATATTTTAATGGTACATATGTCAAGTTTAAAACCTATGATGTCCAGTTATGCTATTCCTTATTGCAATGTTGCTAATGGTCAGATGGTTAGGTTTTAGATATATCTGCATCACCAAGATGGAAAATAATAGTGCATTATTATTATTATCATTCTATATCCAGTTGTCAAGGATGAATATTTCCAATTCCAGAAACAACATTTTTATTTTCCAACATTGTTATTTTCCAATTGTTTAAAAGTAACACTTGTGTTTAAGAATGTAAGTTGCCTGTGTGCTACTAACAATTTAAAGATAGAAATTAATTTTACAGTTTGCAGATTTTAAATCTCTGACTATTTTAATAGAGATTCTATGCAAATAACTGCTTTTGTACATTCATGTTTGAAATTAACTTTTTGTCAAAGGATTAACTTCAAAATATAGATGTTATGAATATAATAGAAATAGAATATAATGAAGACAATGCTATTTTTGTGCTTCATTATTTATTAATGAAATAATATAATCATTTTTCATTGTATTATAGATTTCTAGCTATATGGCAAGCAATTAAAAATGAGACTTAATGAAATATAATTTTTTGATTAGTGTATGTCCTTTAAATTTCAATCATAAATTAAATTTCAATTTGGAAGTGTGTTCACACAGTATAAACATAGCATAAATTCATGCCATATACAAATGGAAAAGGGATTTTTTTTTTTGGCCAAAAGGATTAAAGCAATTAATTAGGTTAATAGAATTTCTTACCACCACATTTTGTGTCTATATACTATGATGTGCTTTACATTAATAATTATAATAAAATAAAAGTTTCATGAGTTTATATACTTGGGTGATTGAAAGGTATCTATTTACAAAGCTGCTTTAAGAAACTATAGCATTAATCAAATTTTTGGGATATAGCAATAAATGCTTTTACTGAATTCTAGTACTGTGTCAAAGTAAATATTTGCCAAGATTATTACATCAAAAATTAATTCTGAAAAATTAATGTCCATGATGATTGATCTTATTTTAGACATTATCCAACAATTTAATGACTACCTACTAAGATCAAGCACTCTATTAGGTGGTGAGATATAGTATAGATATAACCAAAGTCCCTGGTATTACAGTATAGCAGGGAAGAAAATCATTAAACAAATGCTTATAAGTGTTCTATGCCAGTTATTTTCTGGGCTTTGGGGCATACAGCATTAATCTGGGAGAGTGAAGGTTCTAGGACTGAAAACTATGCTGACATTTTAGGTGTAAAAGAAGTATATTCTGGCTGAGGAAAAGACTAGTCTGAAAGTAATGAGCCAAAGTGCTTAGGAAGCAAGGATTACCCATTTTCTTTGGCAGCTGTAACAAATCATCACAAACTCAGAAGCCAAAAACAATATGAATTTATTATCTCATATTTATGTAGATCCAAAATCTAGAAGGCTCATCTGATTTCTCTGGCACAGGTCTCAAAAGGTAAATACCAAATAATCAACAACCTGGGCTCTTTTTTGGACATTCTAATGGCAATGGTAAGGAGGTAAAGGAAGTAATCTGGAGACTTCCCAAGCTTATTCAGACATTTGGCACAATTCATTTTCATATTGCTGTAGGTTGAGGTTCCCATTCACCTGCTGGATGTTAGCCTGGAGCACGTGTCAGCAATATAAAGCTTTCTGCATTCCTAGTCACATGGCCCCCTCCATCTACAAACCAGTGACAGTATGTGGAGTCTTTCTCACTCACCCTATCTCTCTGACTTCCCTTTTTCAACATCTTTTCTGACTTTTCTTTTCTGCCTTCAACTGAGGGGGAACAAACCAAAAACAAACAAAAAAGACTTTTCTCTTTAGAAATGTAATTATTGAGCGTACACAGATAATTCAGGATAATCTATCTTAAAGTCCACTGATTTGTGATTTTAATTCCTGGTTTTAAGTTCAGCTACAAATCTCTTTTGCATTTGTGATATAACATTAACAGTCTTGGCAGCCATGGTGTGGATCATGAGGCCGGAATTCTGCTGATCATGGTGATGAAATTTGTTGTAGATGAAGGTGTCAAGGAACTAGTGGCTGAGCTGATTTGTTTGTTTGTTTGTTTGTTTTTTAATTGGACCACATATTTAGACATTGAAGTCAATCATGATGATAACAGTAGTGGAGAGGAAAGTTGAAGTCAAGGACAAATGTCTCCAGCAAATGAAGAACAATACTGGGATGCTGGTAATTAATAGATACAAGAATGGGCAAAGGATGACATAAACCTCACAGATCAGAGGGAGGTTGGAGACTAATGAGTAATGATAACAGAAGGCTGCACTGGCTTGCTTATCAAGTGCTCCAGAGACAGGTACCCAAAACTACAAGGACTCAAAGAAATCCAAGTGCTTGGGAGAAGAGCCAGTTTGATTGGTTTCTCAAAGAGTTCATGAAGTTGAAGAGTTTGTTAAGAATGGGACAGATTTTCTATGAGCAAAGAAAACTTGGGAGTTAAAGGAATAATCAGGAGAATGTGCTCAAAAAGCATAATGGGGACGGGAGCATCAGAGAGAAATTGCAGAAGGTAGTGACGCAAGCAAAGCGACTGAGTCCACTGAAGATTGGCCAAGAAAATTTTGAGATCTAATAATCTCTGGGAAGTTAATACATTTCTGCCATTCATTATCAAGTGGTCTGCAAAAGAAAGTCCAGTGGCTGAGAACATGATCCTCAGAGGTTGAGACATAAATGATGCTGAGACCTCAGGAACTGTGAGCTCTGGAACATATTTGACCCTAGTCAATTGTTTGTTTCCTTAGGCATTGTCTATGTCTTATGGGAGTTTGTATACTATGGTGATTCAGAGCAAAAACCATGGCACCAGGTCCACAAGTTACAAACCCGCCCTTCTGAAGTTGAACAGTTTACAGTTTACTTTTTTTTTTTTTTTTTCAGTACTCTGAGCTACACGTCCAGTCCTGTATTTTTTTGGGGGGGGGTGTCTTTATTTTGAAACATAGTCTCACTAAGTTGTAGAGGTCCTCACTAAATAGCTGAGGCTGTCCATGAACTCTGATCCTCCAGTCTCAGCTTCCCAAGTACTGAGATTACAAGCATCCACCACCATGCCTGGAAACGGTTTACTTTTAAACTCACTCTTCAGCTGCAAAAAGAAAGTGGAAATAATAACATGGACAGCCATCTCATTGGGTAGTTGTGAAGATTAAATGAGTGTGTGAGTCACTCTAAGCAGTAGTAACTGTTAGCTATTATTAGTTAATGGTCACTACTACAGAATGTTTTATCTATTTACATAAGATTTAAATATTATAGAACATGCAAGGAAAATTAGCAGTTTTCAGAATGGAGATCTACATAAACTTCATAAATCTGGGTATACCATTTGCTTTAGTTGTGCTACTTAAGACACTATATTAACCTTAGAGAGACAGGTATTATCACTGGTGTGTTAGGTTGTAGCTGTGTCATCAGAGTTGATGGGAAAATAGGTTACTGTTTGAGTGATTTTGCTAGATCTAAAGATGCCATTCCTAGTAATGTAGACTTTCCTGATGGATTACTTTTTTCTTAATAAAAAGAGCCATGATCTTCTAGAAGCGATGCTCTTGAGAAATGTATTTGTCACTAAAAGCAAAGAGGTCAAATGATTTTTCTAGGTATGGTAGTCACAATAAATATCTACTGTCACCTACAGTGAAGCAGAAGAAATATACTGTCACTTCTGTTATTGGGAAACTGTCCATCTCTTTTTTAGCTCTCTCCTCCAAGCACCCTTCAGTGGGGAATTACCCTTATGCAACTCAATTTGCAGCAGAGTAAAAACTTTTTAAGACTAGGGCAATCTCCTAAAATACTGGCCTATTGCCCTTTAGTTCAAACTACACAACTGGTGGTTTGAAATCACTTAAATGTTCATTTTATGCTATGTGAGTTGAATATCTCAGAATTCATTCTGATTTATTACTTTATACTTTTATTGGTGTATTATAGTCTCACATCATAATGTAGTTCACAGTGATGGTGACATACATGCACACAGCATTTGGTGGGCTTTCCCCAGGCTCCCTCCCCATGCAAGATACTGAGATTGACATTGGTATTCTCACATATTTATGTAATGTCAGTAGAAATGATTCCTTCACTGATTCTCTCTCTCCCCTCCCCTTCCTTTAGACCACCTCCCTGATACCACTGGAGTTTCTCTTCCATTATCTAAAGTCCTTCTGGTATCCCAATTACTCCCTAGGTTCCACATATGAGAGAATACATATGACCCTTCACTTTCTGTGACTGGCTAATCTCACTTAACGTAATGAAGAAAATATTCTAAAGTCATCAGAGTGTTGTATGCTGAACTTTAACAAAAATGAAAAAATAATAATCTCAAAATGATATCAAATAATGATATACAAGGGATATGAGATTAAATGTGTTTTCCAACACAACTTTATTAAAATAGTTAAATTAATAGATTAGAAAGGTTTCAAATATTTCATTTGGACATATACGATTAAATGTGTTTTTAAGTGCATCTTGATTAAAATAGCTAAATTCATATATTAAACAGCTTTCAAAGAATATGGATTTCAGATATTAAGCAATTATTTGGTAATTGTTATATTGCCACACATGATTACTGCATCAGAGAAATCAGAGAAATGTAAAACATAATGAAGTTTGAGAATGATCAGAAATTTGGCAATCAAAACTCTTTTTCTATTGCATGTAGACAATAAAAATATTAAGTAGAAAAATAAGATATTAAATATGTAAGCATAATGTAGGAAACTTCAATAAGGCATATTTTTATAAATCCACATATGTATATTGAAATAAAAAAAAGTATAATGGTTGGTCTTTATTTTCTTACTCTTCCTCTTTTTCTTCTTTTCTGAAGTTCTTAAATTTTCTACAGTTGTATTTTTCTCTTAAAATAAAAATGTGTTTGAAATATATGGTCAGAATCTGGGTGATGTGGTGCACACTTGTAATCCCAATACTTGGGAGGCAGAGACAGAAGGATCTCAGGTTGGAGGACAGCCTCAGCAAGTAGTGAAACACACATCAATCTAGTGAGGCCCTTTTTCAAAATAAAATAAAATAGGGCTGGAGATGTAACTTGGAAGTAGAATGTCCCTGGGTTCAATCCCCAATACCACCAAAAAAGAGAAAGAAAATATATGGTCAGATATTAGTCTAAAATATGCGCCATGAGACAAATAAAAGCAGAATATGAAGACACTTTGAAGCATATACTAATGTATGAGATTTAAAATATTGCCTTAAGAAAAAAAAATGCTATACAGGTTTATAAGGCTATTTAGTAATCTACTAATTTCCTCTCACTGGCTGTAGAAAGTATCTGTAAAGAACCTTAGCCAGGCATGGTGGTGTATGCCTATAATCCCAGTACTTGGAAAACTGAGATAGGAGGATCACCGATTGGTGGCTAGCCTCAGCAACTTATTGAGACCCTGTTTCAAATGAAAATTTAAACCCTCAACAACTTACTGAGACCCTGTTTCAAATTAAAAACAAACAAATAAGTAAATAGAGCTACAGGTTTAGCCAAAGTAGAATGTACCTGGGTTCAATCCTCAAAACCACAATAAATAAATTATTAAAAGAAGCCTAATTTAGTCAAACTTTTCATGTTAATATTTATTCATTGATGAGGATCAATAAAATGCCTTCTTTCAAAGGACATTGCCAAAACTCCTGAAATGTTTTTTAGATTGGCTTTCTTTTATATAAAGAAATATAGTGCTAGTTATAAGTCTATTTTTAAAATATTCATGAATGACCTTACTCTACAATTGTGATCTCTAGCCTGCAGATTACATTTCTACATCATGTTTTACTTTAAAAACTCTATCATCATCATCATCATCATCATCATTATTATTATTATTATTATTATTATTATTATTATTGCAGTTCTAAGGATGGAACCCAGGGACATTCTACCTCCGAGCTACACATACTCCAGCCCTATTTTTTATTCTTTATTTTGAAACAGGGTCTCACTAAGTTGCTGAGGCTGGCGGTGAATCCGTATCCTCTGGTCTCAGCCTCCCAAGTACTGGGATTACAAGTGTGCGCCACCATGCCTGGCTCCTCATTGTTCTTTTATGAAAAAGTATCTAGTAGTGTTCTTTTAATGAGATGAAATCCATTATAGTCTCATGAATTAAAACAGCCAGGATGCTAAAAAAATGTGGCTGAGGTTTGAGAAAATGTTAGCATTGTTGTTTACTGTTATTTTTAAATTTTCTTAATTATACCTGCTATCTCAGATTGGACTCCCTAGAAACAGGCCTGAGACAGGATTTCAGCTGCACATGATTTATTGATGGTTTGCTTTTAAAACAAACGGGATGAGGTCAGTCAGAGAGGTCAGAGGGAGTCACTAAGCAAAAAGTCTAGTCAGTGTAGTCTCCTCCTCCAAAACTGGAGGAGTATGCGCTGCAGTAAGACCTTTAATATATGGAGTTTTGTAACTTTCTGTATCAGTTGTGGGAGGGGGCTATTAAGCTAGGGGAAGGAGCTTCTGGTAGTGAAAGGGAAATTCTGCAAAGAGGGGAGCAACTATGAATAATTAGCATCCAATATTCATAGCAGCTGAATCTAAAAAGACTATCTAGTGCTGAGGATGGTGCATGTCTATAATCCCAGAACTTGGGAGGCTAACACAGGAAGACCACAGATTTGAGGCCAGGCTCAGCAATTTAGCTGGAACCTGTTTCAAAATAAAAAATATAAAAGGGTGGGGAGATGAAGCCTGGAATTGGAATGAGTTTTGGTTCAATCACTAGTACCCAAAATACATACATACATACATATCCAGTATTGTCAGGAAACCCAAAATGTTCAATATACATTATTGAGCAATCTTGGGCATAGACATATTTAAACACACAATGTTCAATTATTAGGTAATCATTGAATATCTATTAACTACTAAAAAGGGACAGTGAATTATTAATAGGTTAAAAATGACCTCCTATATCAAGGAGGTCAAAATTTGGGGGTTCAATAGTCAAATATGCTAATATTTATGTGTAACAGCTTATATGCTAAGTTAATATTCAATATTCAACTATTATAGTAGGATAGAGGGCTCAACTATCACTGTTATTTGTGTATTTTGAAATTATGCTGTATGATTTCTTAAATTCAAATTTGTAAGCCACATTTCTCTGAAAAGTTCAATTGTATGCAATATCTTACTTGTGTGTAATGCCATATGAACTATGTATGATCAGATGTCAGTGCACATGAAATGTATAATAACATGCCATTTATTGGATTACAACTTATGCCCAAACATAAAATAAGTAAAATATGATAAATATCATTAATATTTGAAAATGATAAATACATTTCTGACAGTCATGATAAAGGGCAAAAAATCCTGGCTTGAGGCACATTTACCCTATTATTAGGAAAATATAACTAAGGGCAAAATTTTCTTCCAGCACAGAAATCCTCTCAACAAAAGCAACAGACAAAGTATACATCTTTATTATTGAATAAGTGTTAGACCAGAATGTGGTGGGCATCACAGATGAATCACTTTGAGATTGCAAAGACAAGAGCCTCACTCTATACAGGCAGGCAGATACAGCCCATTACTTAAGTGTGTTCAAGATAAATAGCAAACTGTCCTCAAGTAAAGAAGACTTGACAGTGCCATTTGTCTATCCCAGTTCTCCCTATGTTGACTTGCTAATTGAAGTGACTATTTGTAATATCTGATTAGTATTATCCAGAGGAGAAGTACACTTTTCATATCTTTATAAAAAGTAGTTTTGCAACTTGAAGCAGGGTGCATAGGGCAAAGGAACTCTTATCTCCCCACAGAAACTGACGATAAGGATACTAATTCCCTTGATATTTATACTTGGAAGAGATGATTTTCAGGTCCTTCAGAAGGACATTCCCCAGGACATAAAGCTGACAAAAGGCTTATCTAGCATGAAGAACAATTTATATACATTTCTAAGAGAGGAGAAAGTATTTACAATTACAAGTTTTCTGAAGCACAGGCTCTAAGACAGGGAAATTCGGTATTTTTCAACAGGGATAATAAGCCTCGTATTTTAAATTTGTATTTGTCCTTACATTACTCATGTTGGAGCCCCTTATTCCCCAAGGGGATCATTTACTCTTATTTCTGACCGAGTTACATAGTTTTAGATCCCTCAGCAGATTGTACATTATGTGAGATGCAGGCATCTTGTTAGAGGCAGAAGTGCTGACTACAGCATGGCAGAGGGACAATTGTCAAATCTGGCAGTGAGTGAAGAGATTATACTTATAGAAAGCAGATGGGGAATTGTAAAGAAGAAGGATGAGGTGAGAGATTAGAGAGATTAGGATGAAGGTGATAGTCAGGAGTCTTTCCTAATGGGAAGAAACAGTTTTACGAGGGTGGTTACTCCTGAGGGCGCCCTTTCCTTACAGAGCCAAAATTACAATTCACATTTAAAACTACATTTTAATGCTCACTAAGAAATGGTTTTACACATTCAGTCCACTGACAGTTTCAAAAGGTTATTCTGAGGCCACATTCTTGTTATGCTTACATGTCTTAAGTGATGCCCATTGACAATAGCACCTTCAGGCTCCTCTACTTTATTCTTCATTGTCTGCGAGGGTGTGCACATTGCCTTCATGTGAGTGGTTGCTGATTTTTTTTTTTTTTTTTTTTTCGGTACTGGGGATTGAACTCAGGGGCATTCTACCTCCGACCTATACCCCCAGCCCTATTTTTTATTCTTTATTTAGAAACCGAGTCTCACTAAGTTGCAGAGTGCCTCACTAGGTAGCTGAGGCTGGCCGCGAACCCGGATCCTCCAGTCTCAGCCTCCCGAATGCTGGGATTACAAGCGTGCGCCACCACGCCCGGCTGCTGATTTTTATAAGTATTAAAGAAGTAGAACAAATTATTGAGTTTATGAGTAGTTCACTCCCAGGAATCAGGGAACCTTGACCCAGGAAGAAAGTGAGGAGCAATTATATTTTGTAAACAAAAACTTTTATCTCATATTATTATAGCTAATTTTCAGTGGGTTGTTGAACCAGTGTAATATATGCTTAGAAAATACAGATGTAATATTTGAAATCAGACTACATTAGTTCAAGTGCCATGGATTCAAGTCTGACCTTTAACAAGTTATTTTAACCTACTGTTATTTTAGGTTTTTCATTGATAATATTATCAGTAGTAGTTACTTTATATTATTATTAACTATTAAGCATTATTATCAATGTTTATCTTGTAGGTTTGTGATGAAGATTAAATGTTTCAGATAAAATAAGTAAAGGGGAGGAAAGGTTATTAAAACAAATTAACAAATATAAACTATTGCATATAAACTATTACTTAAAATGTATGACTTCCTTCAACCTAGAGATAACCTGTGCCTTACTATATGTCTTAGAATAATTTTTTACCAAAACAAATGCTTTTTAAAAAGGCACATGGAGAGAGTGTACTCTCTAAAGATGCAGGGAAATTTTCATATTGTATTTTGCTGCTTATTCAAAAATGTTTGTTGTGCAGCTAATTGTACTTGAGTTTATTTTGTAAATCCACAAGATATTAGTTTGAAATTATATATGTGTATTTTTCTAGTTTAATTATTTTTAATCCCATTTTATAGTTTATGATATTAGGAGATATAGTTAGACCAATTGCCTTTATTGACATTTTGGCACTAATGATATTTTAGAGACTATTGCATGATCATATAAATGTTGACATCCGCTTTTCACAAGGCAACATGTATTTATTTGCTGACTAAACTAAGATGTAGCAATTGCACAAACTTCACAGAACTCAGGACAATAGTAAATTTTTTTCTTCAGGTATTACAATCTTAGGAAATAAAGAAAGGGAAAGAAATACCAATATGTTTTCATTTTTCATAATCTTCTTAAGAAAGCAGAAGTACACCACTGCTCACCATATACTGAAAAAAATATATGTATATATTCTTATGTTTATATATTTTAATGAAATACCAGTGCTGAAAGTCATTCAGTGAGTATGAAGCAAGCTTCCTCCCATCTCATTTGATGTCCAGAATTACATCTTTAAAGCTTGCAGCTCAGTGATAGAATGCCCACTTGCCTAGCAGGTAGAAAGCTCTAGGTTCAATCCTCATACTGAAAAAAAAAAAAAATATATATATATATATATATATATATATATATATATATATATATATTTTTTTTTTACTCTGATTTGGCAAACATGGGATCAAGAGCTAGGTAAATAATCTTTGATAATGCTTCCAAGAACAGATTTTGGACAAATCTTTTTAAATTCTTTGATTTATTATTTATTTATTGCTATTGGGGATTGAACCCAGGAACATTCCACCTCTGAGTTATACCCTCAGCTCTTTTTATTTTGAAGCAGTGTTTTACTAAGTTATTAAGATTGGCCTTGAACCTGTGATCCTCCTTTCTCAGTCTCCCAAGTACTGGGATCAACTGCTTTATATTTTAAATTCCAATGATTCTGTTCATATTGATGTTATCAAGCAATTGTGCCCATATTTAATGAGAACTTCAATTAGCTTATCATGGATTAATGAGTGCCTTCTTCTTTTCCCTTTACTTTATAGAGTTCTTTCTCCAAGGGATCCATATTAATCAGAATAGGTTAGCTTTGGTCAGTAATAGATTAACGCAAATTTTCAGCATTTTAACATAACAAAAGTTTACTCCTTGCTTTGCTATATGTTAATTATGTAACCAGTGCTCTATTTCCACAAAATGAGTCCAGGTCCTAGGCTACCCTGTATCCTAAAGCTGCATCCCATTGGTGACCATAGCTACTTAGAACACAATGGGTTCCTGCCTGCTGTCTTAAGCTTTATCCTACAAGTGGCCTTATTTCTGTTCACAGCCCCTCAGCAAGAAGTAGTGGTGAAACCCCAACAAAGCAAGGGAGGTGGGGAGAGACTTCCCCTTTCCCTGATGGAAAGAGGTAGGTATTGGTGGCACTAGTATTGTGCACCAAGATCCATGGCTCATTTTGTCTTGAATAGATGTAATACTTTATGCACATTCTCAGAATTTGGTGACTACATGGGTATTACTGTACAGTCTTGTTTTATTAATTACTAAATAGCTCTCAATGTGTAATTAAATTTAATTATTAAAATTTGAAAGCATTTTGTTTTTTATAGTTTAATAGCACAGCATAATCTTTATAAAGTTATTTTAACATAAAATTACAATGAATGGCTGTGTCATCTAATGGCAGTCTTATTACTCTTAGTTAGTCCATATTTCCCACACCCATCTATAAATCATAGTTTAGCTAACTTCATAGCAGTAATGGAGAATGGCTTTCGTTAATCTAAATCACTTTAAATCATAATTTAAAACATATGACTAGCTGCTAAATAACCTCATTATGAAAAAACTAGCAGGGGAAATTAACAATTTGTTCAATGAAAATGGTTTTAAAATAGACAAGCTCTAATGAAATCCCTTTGGAACCAACATCTTTTTATTCTTTAAATACTGTTTTTATGCTGCAATAGTTAATTCTGCTTTTATTTTTAAGCTGTCTAAAAGAAAATGGCATACCTATTTAATTCAAGAAAGTAGTATATTTCTAAAATTTGATAAAATTAATAAAAAGGTAATGTCTCAAGTAGTAAACTAATGAGGGATTGTATGTCTGATAACAGTCTGAAATGTGTTATGAGCCATGTTTTTTTCACAGAAAGATGAATGAAACAAAATAATTGCCATCTTTTTTCAATCTTTTTCTCTAACATTTTTCAAAGCCTTCAAAGGTTAATAGCAATTACACAATAGATGCCTTCCCACAGCCTCAAACCTGTCATGTTTTGTTTTGTTTGTACTAGAGAAAATGCTTTGGATTTGATTGATTCCATTATTGTGTTTTGAATTAACAGCTTCATATCATCTTCCAAAATTTAAAATGAAATCTTACAACATTGTCAAAATTAGAAAAGTAGTGATCATCTTTACAGTTTTGTATAAAAAAGGACTGCACCTATGTCATTTCACTTTATTTTGGGATGTAACCAACTTCTTCAAGAAAATATTTTATACTCGAGAAAGAGTAATGGACAATAGAATTAAACAGAATTACTTTTGGAATACAGGTTTCCTCTTACTTCTTTGATCTTTAATTTTCTTGTTCCCAAGATGAGATTATAAATATCCTTTCCTTATGGGGATCAAATGGTATTACTAGCAGAGATTCTGCCAAGCTATACACATTTTAAAAATAGCATCCTTTCAATTATTATTGCCCTTACTGATTATCTCTTGTGTTTATTCAAGTTTATGAATTCTTAGAGCTAGAAGAAAAAAATCTGAGATTTCTTTATACTTTCTGTTTTAAATAAGGCTTATTTATTACTTTTAGTATGCATATGTTTCCTGGTTTAGAACTGTAGAATACAAAGGAAAATGGAAAGTAAAATGGAATGGGCTAGAGTCATTAATTACTATTATTGGTTTTATAAAGTATAATAAGCAAACAGCTGT
The DNA here is from genome assembly GCA_004027655.1 of Graphiurus murinus. Classification (NCBI taxonomy): domain Eukaryota; kingdom Metazoa; phylum Chordata; class Mammalia; order Rodentia; family Gliridae; genus Graphiurus; species Graphiurus murinus. Next base: position 57,458 of record PVLC010001538.1, on the reverse strand, counting down.
ACTGGAAATTTGGACATATCTCTACCCACTCATAATCTATTGTATATTGTAGAAAGTTTTGCTCTGCAAGACATAAGACCTAAGACCAAGACTGACTAAACAATATCCACATCTGGTGATCCTGAGTCAGGAAGATCTCCAGGCATAGACCAATCTGTGGCCACTCATGTCTTCTAGAATCCAGTCCTTTTCCAACATTCTATCTGTGATTTCTGGTGAGAGTATAAACTTCACACTAGAACAAGATGGCAACAGCATTTCTAAGCTACACTTCAAGTAACTGCCACATCCTAAGGAGGAAAAGTGCTGTCCTTCCCTATGTTTCTTTCTTGGGGTTAAAGAAAATTTCACATGAGATCTCCAGTGGATTTTCCAGAATTATCCCATTACTACAAAAAATATTAGAAAGCAAAATAAAATAATTAGGAGTCATGAGAGTGTCATTCAGAGTTCACTATAGGCCACAATTTTATATACTCAGAATGGAAACACACATTCTTTTCATATATAAGTCATTTCCCAAAGTATGTTCATCGAATGTATATATACCTTCTCCAGAATGAGATAACACAAGGTCTCATACAGTTGCTAAAGCAAGCTTAAGTTCAGGGTCTTTGTTCAGGTATAGTTCTTTTTGTCAAGGTAAAATAGAATAGTTTATGATCTAGTGAATATTTTTTTCACCCCTTCAAGACAACTTCTGATAGGTGAGAAATAGAAAGGACAACTACCATAAACACTTTCATTCAGAAAGTTGGAAAACAAACCGAAGGGATACTGATGCATGGCATGTTTCATATTCTTCTGAAAAGTAATAGTGAATACTTTCAATTGTGATACTTGACTAACTTCATTGCTCTGCGAATCTGGCAGCTCCATTTGCCTGGAGTAGGAGTGAAATAATAACTTTCTTTGCATATTTACCATGGAATATTGAAAAAAAATCTGACCTTGGGATTGCATAGTTTTAGCAATCCCTTCCTATTGATTGGGTTTGATGAGTTGGAGATTGGTTTAATCATAAAAATTCCCTCTTGATGACACTAAGTGCATTTTAAAATAAGATTTGTCTCCTTTACTAGGTGAATAATGCTTAGCTGAGGAATTTGCTAGAAATCTGAACTCTCATGATTTCTTTTTATTTTGATCAAATATTTTCCCCTGTCTCAATTTTCATTATCTCTGCAAACATTATTTGTAGCTTGAAGTGGAAAATTTGACTTTTCCAGTGCCCAAAAGTTTTAAATTATTGGAATCTAAATCAATTTAGCTTAAAGCCACAAACATGGAGAACCTCTTTAGGAAGACTTGTACTGTATTTCTTCTCTGCTTTCCAGTAGATCAATTTTACCCCAAGTATAACTCTTTCTTGAAGGACTGAACTGAGAGCTACGAAAATGTTCTGAGAATTCCCTGACAGTTTCCAAATGAGCAAATATTGAGCCAAGTTCTTAAAAAATCATAGTAGAAGGATCATTGACTATGTCTTGAAGATTGGAGTGGAGCCCTCTTGCCCTTGCTTTATCTTCTTTCTTCTGTCAATTCAATACTTTAGAATCTGTTACTTATGGTAGCTTATTTCTGGTGACAGATTTCTGTCATCAAGTACAATAAACATCAGCTAAACCACTTTTCAAAAGTTAAAGAAACTATGTCATATAACTACATCTCTTGGGGTCCCCTTTTACTGCCTTTGTCCAGGGTTGGTAGCCAAATATTTTCTGCTCCTTCAGACAAGATACTGACAATGACTAGAAGAGAAATAGGAATTATTCTTTTTCAGGTATCATAGATATGAGAAGGTTATCCATACAGCCACTTCAAAATTCTTTTCTCTGGATGTCGAGTGTGGAATGTCTCTAGGACAAAATTCTTGAGAATATATACTTTATAATTGACGGGTCAGCAACATGAAGTATGATTATTTCCTATTGCAAGGAAATAATTTTCTGGAAAGTAAGAGATAGAAGTATTTTTCAGATACCTGGGTTCTGACTCTGATCTAACTCTGCAACCTGGCCTTATCCACTCACCTTTGTTAAGGTGTCCCTGTGGATGCTGAGTTTTGTTCAAAAAACAGGAAAGCTTGATATTCATAGGCATTTATTTAAATGGAAAAATGGAGATCATTAGTGTACATTTTTCTAGGATAATGTTAAAGGCCCAGATATAAAAGAACAGTAGTAAACATTAGCCTATTTTCCAACTTGGAGGCTACCTTCAAGTCATATGTCAAGGATGTCTGTATAACTTACTAGGAAGCCAGGGAAAACCACCCAAGACTTGCTGCATCTGCTTCTAATCTTATTTATGTGTTTGTTTGTTGGTACTGGGATTAAAGTCAGGGGATTTCTACTTCCAACCTACCCACGCAGTCCATTTTTTTTCTTATTTTGAAACAGGGTCCTGCTAAGTTGTTAAGTATCTCAAACCTGTGATCCTCCTTTCTCAGACTCACAAGTACTGGGATTATAGGTGTCTGCCACCACCTCCAGCTTGCTCCTACTCTTGATAGCCATTTCATACCCCTGTGTCTTTTATATTCTTTGCCATATAACTGCTGAATCTTAAAATATTTATGCATCTGATCTTTTCCTGAAAATTTACAAAATATGAAACCACTGTACTTTAAATTCCTGTGAAAATATTTAATAATATATAGCACCCTAATATTATGAATATTCTTTTAAAGTTTCTCACCTAGGCTATTATTTAAGTGATTGTAACAAAGATATGTACTTGTCACCCAGTCAAAACTCATTACCTTAATGAATATATGTTGAATTAAAAAATTGCAATTAATTTTTGCCTGTAGGAAGAGAAAAGAAGGTCAAGAAAAGTGTTCAGGCAATGATTTTATTAATTCCTGTTGCTCGATGATGTTTGATGCTAGAATTTATGCGTCTCCTATGAACCTATTTTCACAATATTCAAATTATTTTATTCATGTACTGAAACAAAGAAGATATGTGACAAATCCTCTTACTTGATGCATCTGTGAAAACATTGCAAATTTAAATGAAACATATTCCTTGGGCAGGCAAGTATTTATAAAATTACCATTTGATAAATTAATTGTGCTTTCAGATTCTGAGGCACTTCAAGACTGAGTATAAGTATTATTTACCCAAGTGTTTATTTGAAAATATTTTCATATTGCCCTGCTTTAAAAAGCTACTAGAATTGCTAAAGAAGATGGTTTACACATATCTATGCTACGAAAATTAAAATAAACCTGAGTAAAACAGGTTTGAGTTAGAAATAAAAATACACATGCCAAATGGATTGTGGTAAAATAATACATTTACTTAAGCACTAACCAATTAGACATTGAAACCCCTTTTAATTAATACTTAATTATGTTTTCAAGGACTTATGATATTTTAATCTTTGGGAATGCTAAAGATACATGAGTTCAAACTTGAAGATGCCCTTCTTGCTCAGTCTTTTAGCATCAAGTTAGTACAGAAAACAAAGAAATAGATATGAAGAGGGGGAAGAAACATTCATGTCCTTTGAGGTTGAATGAACAAATGAGTTGGAATTCTGAATGCTCTTGGACCTTCAGCAGCTCATAGTTTAAGTTATCAAAGGAAATAGTGATAGATCACAGGGATGGAACTTCCCCATGTGTTAAAACAATTCTTTATATTACCTAACAGATCCCATTAAAAAGAGAAGTTTGTTTGTTTTTGTAGTACTATGGATTGAACCCACAGGGATTCTACCTCTGAGCTACACCCTCAGACCTCTTTATTTTGAAAGAGGGTCTCGCTAGGTTGCTAAGAGTCTTGATAAGTAACTGAAGCTGGTCTTGAACCTGTGATCCTCCTGTTGTGGCCCTACAAGTACTGGGATTGTAGGCATGCTCCACCATGTCCTTTCAGAAGAGTTATTTTTAAACAGTTCATTAGCATAGAAAAATTTTATGAAGAGTTCTACTTTTTTTTTTTTTTTTTTTTTTTTTTTGCGGTACTGGGGATTGAACTCAGGGGCATCCTACATCTGAGCTATACCCCCAGCCCTATTTTTTATTCTTTATTTTGAAACCGAGTCTCACTAAGTTGCAGAGTGCCTCACTAGGTAGCTGAGGCTGGCCTTGAACCCGGTTCCTCTGGTCTCAGCCTCCCGAATGCTGGGATTACAAGCGTGTACTACCACGCCCAGCTTAGATTTCTATATTTTATGTAAATATTAGTCACTTAATATTCATGCAGTCCTTGTTCTATGCAAGGAACAGACTTTGAAGTCCAGTTCTCAAAAATAACTAGTCATGCTAGCCAGAAGGCAACAGTGCTATATATTGGTATTCTAATCAGTATGTCCTTGCCCGGCATGGTGGTACATACCTGTAATCTCAGTACTTGGGATGCTGAGACAAGAATACCATATGTTCAAGACCAGCCTCAGCAACCTAACAAGACTCTCAGCAACCTGGCAAGACCCTGCTTCTAACAAAAATAAAATAGGGCTTTGGTTGTGGGTATATATCAGAGATACAGCGTCTCTGGGTTCAACTCCTCTAGTACCAAAGGGGGAAAAAAAAGGAAAAGAAAAAGAAATAATTAGTAGCCCCTGAGGTTAAAATTCTTGGTGTGAATTATTGATATTAAGTCCTCCCAGGAGAATCTAATAAGAGTGTAGAAAATGGGAATCAGAAGACCAAGGAGTCTGTTGAAGTGATATTAGTTGAAGTCCAAGACTGATTCTGTGGGATACTCTGGATGATAAATTCCACTGTCATGAGCAGTGGGCCACAAGGCCCTAAGACCAGTAACTCACACTACACATGATTTGTGTCTTTCTGTAATATCATGTGGTTTATTCAACACTCAAAGATTATAGCACTCACGAAACCATTAGGACATTTTCTAAGCAAAGTTGAGTTAGTTTTGGATGCTGGGCAGCTGGTTTGCAAAAAGCCAATTCATTAGCTATAAATGAGCATCAATACAATACACATCACACTAGTGAATCTTACAATTTAGGTCGAACAACTATATTAGACAATATACAATTTCTATCATTTTAGTACTTAAAATAATTAACAAATAGCAAGCTACAAACAAGCAGGGGAAAGGGGATAATGAATCAAATCCAGGAATGGAAGAGGAGATTCTGAAGTTGGTACAGGTGCTGAGAAAACTGAAGAGTTGTCCTGATCCTTGGTCAACAAAGAGCAGGGCTACAGCAAAGTACCTGGATAAGAGTAGTATGCACAGTAGACTTGTCATAGTTTAAGTGTAGCTCAGTGCCCTGTGTATTGAAAAGGTTTCCCTTTTATACGGTTTCTGTAAATGCTATCAAGTGTCTTTGGCAGGCTTGTCTAACCTTATCAGACACCTGTCAGTAACTTCAAATGTATTGATGATGTAAGTCCAACAGGCACAGGAAGAGATTTATGATTCAAGGGTCTGTTATCAACTCAGGACAAGCCTGTTGGTCTGAGCCATATGTTGGCATATACAAACAAGTTCCTTTATGAGTTCCTGAAGTTATTTGTGTCCCATGCTCTCTACAATTGGCATGTACTGAACAAGTTGTTTATGAATTCCTGAAGTTGTCTCATGTCCCGTGATCTACACATCCAACTCAGAATTTGTTGTGACTTCAGCAAAGGATAAAAGTTTTAATTCTATTGGCAAGGATGGGATACATTTGAGGAATGGAAGACTGATACTCCTGTTCAAGACTATGGAATAACTCCTACTTATAAGGAGGCTGCAATTTCCAGGATAATCTTCTAGGAATGATTTTTAAAATTGTAAGCCTTTAGAAGCAAAATAAGCTTAACTGTAGTTAAGGCTTGTGCAGAGATGTCCAAAGTGCAGCAATTGTTGCTGGTGTCCTACACAGAAGTAATCTTTAGGGAGTATTAGTAGTGATTACTGCCAGAGAGTTATGTTCTGGAATGGGTGGTAAGTCTTAAAAATATTAACATGCTACAGGAGTTTTGCACATATTGCAAAAAAATAATTCTCAATTATGAATGAAGCACTTCCTCAACTTAACAGACAAAATGGATACAGTCTTCACTATAATATAGCATAAAAACAGAATAGCAAAAAACCCTGATGAGAAATATACAGAATTAAATGGGCATTATAGAATTCCCAAATATGTGTAGTATTTAGAGTATGTATTTTAAAGATATGTATTCATTTATTTTCTGAAATTACTTTCACAAAAATCTTTCCATTGATAGTTGGCTATTTTAAGACATCTTTCTAAAAGTTACATATTTGCCTTCTTGGTTTTCTGTTTGAATTGTATCATTTATTTACCTTTATTTTTTCTGTAGTTGTGTTTTTTCACTCCTGTGCAGTTTATTCATTATTCAAATAGAAAAAAAATTAAAGGTTTATTTTACACAATTTTACAATGGTTGTTCCTATTATTAGTTTCTGTCAAAGGCTGCCTTTTTCAGATAAATGTTGATATGATAAATTATTTTATAAGAAAATCAAGTATATAAATCCAGAATGGGATCTTTTAGTTTGAGTTGTTCAGACTCAGAAAGTCACAAAATTTGTTTATCTCCACTTTATCAAACTATGAGTAACCTGTAGTTATTTAGTTATAATTCAAAGTGTATGGAAAGGTAAAAATTTCATTGATCAAAAGAAGTCAATGAATAAACAATTTTAATTTTCCAAAAAAAATAAAAATGTTAGCATGATAAATGCAGTAATATGTTATCACTGAAGTACACAGAAAGGGGACTAGAAAACACTGTTAAGGGTAAGGGTTGCAATAGTCCATTTTCTGCTACTATAAATGAAATCTCTGAGGCTGGGTAACTTAAAAAGAAAAGATGTTTATTTAGCTTATAGTTGTCATGGTGGGAGTTTGTTTAGTCACTCAGAGTGCTGCCCTGGGAAGGGGTTATGATAGATAGTTCTTGTGGAACCTGAGTTATTTCCTTCTTTACAGGAGAATGATATTTGTTCCTTAAACAATGATTTCTTTTAATTAGTATCTTGCATACTGTTTCTCATATTGTCCTGCTAAAAGAACTAATTATTGTCCTAAACTCAGAAAGAATTATTAGAAAAATCTATTATGATTCATGTCAAATGTTCCTAAAGTTCTGTAAGTTCATTTTTGTCCCCTAATTCTCCCAGTATAATTTCCTTATCCTTCTTCCAAAGTATATTTCACTGAAACCATATGGTTTCTTCATGAATGATCTATACTTTCATCACATATTTCTCCTATAGCCCAAAAGTACATTATTGCTTCCTGCATTTCTTTATGACTCTCTCTAGGATAACATGGGTTATTTAATTCCCTGGAATGATCATTTGGGATTTAAACTCCCAACTTCCTAATAAAATATCACCACATAAACTACAATCCCAGAATATGAAACGATGTGATTTCATCTGGAGCTTTCTGTTTTCTATTTCTGGGTGTCTCATTCAAGCCATTAAGTCAGATGTATACATTTCTGTATAATATATATAAGTTTTAGCAATGTGCTTCATCCCCTCCCCCCCATTTAGAAAATACAGGTAATGGTAGCTTTGATATCATATCATTGCTCTGTTAAATACATGCTTGTGCACTGTCTGAGATATGGTAAATCTTTAGTACATGATAGCAACTACTCTTAACGATAAAAATAATATACAGACTTTACTTTCCAAAAATTGTCATTCACAAAGTAAAGTTCATACTTGAGAATAAAGAAGATATTTAACCAACATCTTTATGGAATGAGACATTTTGGACTAGAGTTTTAAACTAGATTTTGATGATAACTGAAGTTCCCATTCCAGTACCAAATTTCTTTTAAGTATTAGACTAAATAATATGCTAAGACTAAATTCATACCAAACCACAGATAACTCTAGTTTGTGAATTAGCAATATCATTAGAAACATCAATAATTCTCCTCTGCGTTGTCATAGGAGGGCTGCAGCTGGAAGTACCCACATTCACAAGTTTTCTCTCATGCAGCTGACACATATATCTCCAGAAAAATCACCTCCTCATTACTTCTTTTTAATCCAAGGTGTCCCCAAACTTATTTGACTGCACTACATCTAAAAAAAATTATAATGTATCAATGAAACATAAGCAGGAAGTCACCATATAAAATTTGCTATTTTAATGCATAGCATTTATTCTTTTGAAAGATATTTGTCATTTATGTGTGGAAAGAAATTAAAAAACTGATACTATTACAGAAAGACGGATGTAGCTTCAGACTACTAGAAGGCCAGTAGTAGATTTGGTTACTTGGTTATTTCCAAATTCTACAACTAGTTAATCATGTATCTTCTGAAAAACTCCAGGTATCAGTTTCTTACAAAAGAAGCAGGGGCTGGTTATAAATTATTTCTAATTGTGTAATTTTTGTGATACTCTAATTATGCTATCAAAGATAAATCATAGTAAATTTTTAAGTGTTTAATGTATGTCTTGCATAATACTAGCTACTATGGGGAGCAAAAGAAGAAAGAAAGAAAAAGCTTACAGAACCAGAGAGAATAAAGAAAGGGGAGAGAGGGATGGATATGAACATTCCTATCCTTCCTTTTGTAATCTAACAGTTCCATGAACAATTTTTCATGATAATGAAAGGGTCATGGTGATTTAGGGATTTATGTTTGCTCTAACAATGATAAGTAGGATAAATTAACTGCAGGAAATGAGGGTACTGGAGTATATAAAGAATACTGGAGCAGGAATCAGAAAATGTGAAACTCATTGAGCTTGCTATATTATATTTTTGAATGGGAAAAGTAACAATTATAGAGTACTTACCATGAATTAGATCTTTTGCTAACTGCTAGAGTTTGAGAATTCTGTGTTAGTGATTAATTGAAGAGCTCAATTACTTTGTTTCTCTGAAAACAAACAAACAAACAAACAAAAAACTTTATGAGCTTCTTTGTGTATCCTTATAGTCTGGAAGCCATAGAAGTTGAATGAGTAATTAATTAATGTTGCCTAGGCTGTTGATTTATTCAGTCCTGGATACCATGCTAATTCTCTCTGCTTAATTGAGAGAAAAGATCAATAGAAAGCAGCTCAGAAAACTTCAGCATATTATGTTTGTGCTCTTATAGCATTAGTACCAGTATACAAAACCCTGAGGATTCAAAAGGTTCTATTTTCTTTCCTTTCTTTCTTTCTTCCGTTTTTTTTAAGGGGGGAATGGAAAAAAGATTTCATGTTGGTTTACTATTTTTTCTTCATATTATTTCCAGAGCTGGAAGTCTCAACAATCTTTTCTCAATCTTAAAAAGAGTCCAAGCACTTTTAAATGTGTCATCCTCTGCCAAATACTCTCTTCAATATAAACAACTCCATTAAGCCAGAATATTTGGCAGTATTTCACTGCATGATCTGTGTGCCTCTGTGTGTTTTAATTTATGAAACCAATTTAAATACAGCATTCTTAAAAAGTCAGCTACTATCCTTAATTTTATACAAAAGATGTTTGGAAATAATTTATTATCCGACCAAATCTGAATGCCAATGAGCTACAATTTACCAATAATTTGCATTCTTTATTAATGTTGTCTTTGTCTTCAGAAAGCATGTAGGGAAAAGGCCAAAGTTGTAATATATTTTTTTATGTGTCCTAGTCTAGATTTTCTTATCCTTCTCTACTTTGGCAACCATTGGAGAACTAAAAGATGTATAATTGAAAAAGAAATTAAAATGTTAAGTTCAAGGATACAGCGTTTTGAATAAAAGCCTCTGATAATGTGGAACTTGATATATTCATCAATTATAAATGAAAGATATAGCATAAATGATGGATTTTGTGAGGAAAGACCAAAGAATTTTTAATGCACCAAGTATAAATTGATATTGTAGAGAATTAATGTGTAAATCAAACTACTGACCTGTAGAAATTAGCTAATATTATCTAAATTTTATTGCACATTTTCAATTTGTAGGATATTATGTGAGAGTCCTAGAGCTTGAAGCAGAAACAGATCTTAAAAGCACTCTTTATTAGTTTACTCTTTGTGTAGATCCTATTAGTCATGTGTCATGGGAAGAGATCTTGGTCAACAATGGACTGCATATATCACAGTGGTCTCATAAGAGTATATTGCCTAGTGACACTGTGGCCATCTATTTTGTGTAAGTGGTCACACAATGACAAGATTGCCTAATCATGCATTTTTCGGAACATATCCACTTGACATATCTGTTAAATGACACATTTGAAATATCATAGAATGTTAGGTGCAGGGAAATGGTTGGAACTGGAGAATATTATGTTAAGTAAGATTAGTCAGTCACAAAAAGTGAAAGGTCCATGTTCTCCCTCCTATGTGTAAGCTAGGGAGAAACTCTAGACAAAAGAGGAGAAACCTTAATGATATGAAAGAGGGGACCTAAATGAGGGAGATAGGAGGGGGAAATAAGAATTGAAGATGGAAATACCTCAATGACCATGATGTACATACACAAACTTATGAAAGCTAATCAATGTGTTGAGCACATGAAGGTGGGGAGGGAGACAGTGGGAACCGGGGGAGGGCTTAGTGAGTACTGTGTACTTGTATGCTTCTATCACTCCAAACTTCATCAAGATGTATGATTACAATACATCAGTTAGAAGCTGGGCATGGTGGCGCACACTTGTAATCCCAGTACTTGGGAGGCTGAGACAGAAGGATCCGGGTTCGCAGTCAGCCTCAGCTGCTTAGTGAGGTTGTCCACAACTTAGTGAGACCCTGTTTCAAAGTAAAGAGTAAAAAATAGGACTCGGGGTGTAGCTTGGAGGTAGAATTCCCCTGGGTTCCATCCCTAGTACCACAAAAACAGCAATTAAAACAATGCATCAGTTAGAAAAAGAAAAGGAAAAAAAAAGCATAAGAAATGGTACTAAACCTCTTATTTATAAAGGAGGCACATGTACAGCCAACATAGTTGTGACTGTTATTGTTTATGGTCACATGAGATTTGTGTGTGGTCATATGACTTTCACTAATTTCTTTTGTGTATCTCAGGAGTTTATGAACATCAGAAGGAAAACAAATTTCCTCTTTTCATTAATACATTGTTTCATTTTATTTACTCATATTATTAAGCCAAATATTTATATTTTTGATGCCCTAGTAATGATATTATATTTTGATGATTTTTTTTACATTGTAGCATCAGATTTCCATCATACTTTATAAGTACAAATGTTGTCAGTGTTATGTACACAGTCATATTAAGGTTGATCATTTAGAAAGAGATAAAAGATCTAGGTTACCTAGGATAATAAGTGAATTCTTCAAAACTACTTTAATTTATTAGATTATGAATTTTAAATAATAATTTTTGACAAAGTTCTGTATTTTTTAACAAAGGTGTGTATATACAAAGCACAAATTATTACAATAAAAAAAGAAATGATAAATACCTAAGTTGATGGATATGCTTATTACTCTGAATTAATCATTCTACAGTGTATACATGTATCAAAACACTATATTGTACCCCCAAAAGCACACAATTATTATTTGTCAATTACAAACAAAATGATAAAATTCTATTGCATTAAAATAAATAAAATAAAATTAGATCTTAAAAAAAAGGTTCTGTATTTTTAAAAATATATACCCTTATTAGAGTTCATTTGTCACTTTCACCAAATATAAATCAGATATGAAACAATAAAATTTAATTTATAGGCTGTGAAGATTAAAGTCTGGTTAGCATCATGCTGATTTTATATTTTCATTTCATTCTGATTGAAAATAAAGTATGATTTCACCTTCACTAGTCAAGGTGAATAATATCCATAGATATGTGCACCTGTGTTTTGTGACTGAATTTATTTACATTCACAGTAACTGATTAGCTTCTGCCAAGTTGTTTTATATTCAAGAATTATTCAGATATGCTTTATTGTATTTGCCATGTGTTTGTCAGTTTTAATTACAAGATAGATATCCTAATATGTTGATAGTTTTACTATAGCTAAAATGAATGAGAGTTGCTAATTTTTGTAAAACTATGGAGAGAAAGCTCTTTAAGTCCTGATAAGTAGAATTCACCAAATTAAGGGCCTTCAAAAGTAAATATTTGGCTTTATTTCTAAACTAATTATCTAAATTCAATTGTATAATAAGCCCTAATTGACTAATAATGGCAGTTTCTGTGATATAAACATGAAAAGCAAACAGACACATAAAAATAATTTTAATCTACTATGATAATCACCACAGCCTAGGACTTACTTAGCACCTGATGTGTGTGCACTAGCTCTGTTTTTATTACTTTTACCCCATTTGCTCCTCACAACTTATGGGTCCTATTAGTATCTCCATTTCATAGAAGAGAAGCAACTATCCAGAGAGGATATGTAACTTATCTAAAGTCACACAATTAGTAACTTAGAGAGCTAAGATTTAAACCAAACAGGATGAGATTCACTCAAAGAAGTATAAAAATGTGGTATATATGCACACAAAGGAATACTATTTAGCCATAAAAAGAATGAAATTCTGTTATATGTAACAGTATGGATGGAACTGGAGATCATTTTGTTAAGAGATGTAAGCCAGGCACAGAAAGACAAGTACTGAATGATCTAAAATACCGATACAGTAATAAAAGAAGACTGTGGTTAAGGGGATTGATTACATTCCCAAGAAAGGGTTAGATTGTGTTCCAGAGTCTAGAAAGGGCTGTGTCCCCAGGTTGACAAATGGCATGGAACTGAGGGTCTGAAGCAGTTTGTTTCCCAGAGTGGAAAGCAGCATGGAGTCTCCCACACAGAGAGTTTTATTCAGCCTGGAAACCTTTCTCTCAATGCATGTATATTTGCAGAGGTTTCTCTTTTTTACTTACCACAGCTTAGTTCTGTTTTTTCCCTGTTGGAGATTTCCTCCCTGGAGTCTTAAGTGAGGCCCTGCAGGGAGCTTAGCTTTCTTATATCTCTGCTTTTTTTTTTTTTTTTTTTTTTTTTTTTTTTTTTTTTTTTTTTTTTTTTTTTTTTTTTTTTTTTTTTTTTTTTTTTTTTTTTTTTTTTTTTTTTTTTT
>PVLC010001538.1:0-44351 GCA_004027655.1 Graphiurus murinus | reverse complement strand
AGCAAATCTGTGATTCTCACGTCTCAGCCTCCCAAATACTGGAATTACAAAATGCATTATGCCTACAGCTTTCTTTTTTTTTTTTTTTTTCTTCCGGGATTGAACTCATGGGCACTCTACCTTCGAGCTATACCTCCAGCCCTATTTTTTATTCTTTATTTTGAAACCGGTTCTCACTAAGTTGTGAAGTGCCTCGCTAGGTAGCTGAGGCTGGCTGCGAACCCGGATCCTCTGGTCTCAGCCTCCCAAATGCTGGGATTACAAATGGCCTCTTTAACCTCTTCTCTTAAGTGCAGCCCACCTACTTCTTTAACTACCTAACACTCTCACTTGTGTGGAATCTAAAAATATGGATTTCATAGAAGTTGAGAGTAGAAAAGTGCTTACCAGAGGCTGGGGAAAGTCAGGGGAATGTAGGGTAGGATGAGGCTGATAAATAGGTACTAGGTTATAGTTAGAAGTTCTGGTGTGTCAATGTATAGGGTGATTACAAATAATGATAACATACTATATATTTTAAAATGCTTGAAGAAAGACAATTTAATGTTTTCACCATTAAAAAATATATGACTAGATAGATATGGTTACCTTGATTTAAAATGACAGAATGGCACATGTACCCCAGAAATATGTCCAACTTTTGTTTTTATGTAGTAGATGAAATTTTTAATTCAAATGAATAGACATACACAGAGTTCAATTTTAGCAGAGATGTGATGGCGATTGCAGCTGGAAACATGAATCAGACTGTATTAATGACTGCTCGATGAGGGGAAAGGAAACGGGGCAGGTATGAGGAGGGATGAAAATAATTAAAGAGCTTTCTGGCATGAGATTTACTGCAAAAAGCTGTGAACCAGTGGATGTATTCAGGGAACTATAGCAGGTTCTTATTACCTCAGCACAATTTCTCAAAGCAAATCTGTAGGCTAAAGAAAGAAGCCCTTGGAAACACATTGAAAATACAGCTTCTTAGAATGTATTAGAGACTTACCAAGTCAGAGTCTCTTCGGTGGGTCCCCAAAATGATCATTTTAATAGAGCATTCCAAATGATGAACTGCTTTTCATCAAAAGTTTTAGAATTCTGTACAAGATTGAAAAGTTCAAGAGAAGAAGGGCAGAAGGACAAGAGTGTAGTAAACCTTGTGAAGATCCCTTGAAGTTATTGTAAAAATAATAAACATTATTTTCAAAATACATACCAAATGTAAGCATAGATTTAAAACTTGGGAGTAAAATAATCAGTCTAAGAGAAAAAAAATACAACATTGTGTGTAGGTTTTTATTTAATCCTCTAAAAATTTCATAAGAAAATGTCAGTTCTTACCTATTCTTTTATTTAAACAGTACATTTCCCACATACATTCTATTCCATTTATTTGCTATTATTCCATTTATCTGCTACCTATTCCACTTAATCACTACTTATAAAAATCTTTAACTTTACAGAGAAACTCAAAAGAATTGACAAAGTCCAACATTCATCCATTCATTCATTTTCCATAATCATTTTTATTCTTGATGGATAAATAAGGAATATTTGAGGTACATTTTTGTAAAAAAAAAAGTATGAAAGAACAATTGATTTACAGGTTATTTCCCCCAGCTAGTATGTGAAAGCCTTTTTAGTCTATACCCTGAAGAATACATGTGTACTATGTGTATTACAAGTACACTATTCATAGCTTAAAATCTATAAAGGAAATAGGATGTACACACACACCCACAAGCATAATAAAATTAGAACATTTTATGAGCTCCTGAGAACTGCAGATAATGTGTAGAAGGGTAGAGAAATCCAATATTGCTCACTATTGAAAGCATTAGGGGCATTTTCCTGGAGGACTCAGTATTTGAGCTTGGTTTTAAATGATTAATGAGATTTGATATCAGAGTCACTAGAGAAGGGCATTTCCAAATGCTCAGGTGGAGAGCCCATTACAACTAAAGCAAGTAACTATGACAATGATAAGAATAGTTTAAAAGATTAGAAAAAAGGTAATAATTGTTTGTCTTATCACTGGACTCAAGTAAGTAACAATATAAAAATTAAAAGAGCCGGTTGAGCTGGGCGTGGTGGTGCACGCTTGTAATCCCAGCATTGGGGAGGCTGAGACCGGAGGATCCGGGTTCGAGGCCAGTCTCAGCTACCTAATGAGGCACTCCATAACTTAGCGAGACCTGGTTTCAAAATAAAGAATAAAAAGTAGGGCTGGGGGTGTAGCTCGGAGGTAGAATGCCCCTGAGTTCAATCCCCAGTACCACACACACAAAAAAAAGAGCCGGTTGTTCTGAGTTCGAGGACCCTAAATACCAGGCATGTGGAATTCATTCACAGCTATACCTGTAACATTGAAACCATTAATCAGAGAGTGGAGACAAAGAGTCTTCTTTCAGAAAGATCAATGTGATGTCAGGGTGCTAGAATGACTGGAGAGGAAATAGACTCAGTTAGGAGACTTCTTAAAATAGAGTAGTACAGACAAGGATCATTCATGATAGTTTCAAATCAGGTTTGTAGTGGAATATAGAGATTGGTATTGGAGAATGGTAGGGTATGCCAAGAAAGCCTCATTTGTAAATTGATCTTCTCTACCACATTTTTTATGATGCTTTCTAGAAAGAGATTTGTAGTATTTGTCAGTTGCTGTGGTATAAATAATCCTTCCATGGCCAAATCAGAAGTCACCCATTGCAGACAACATAGCTCTTTGTAATTACCACCATACTAGCACTCTGTAGCAGACACAGAAATCAGCTGTATTGCATTTTAAAAGTTGCCCATATTATCGTTCCTACTGACATTTGGAAAGCCGAAGACTGGAAAGATACTTTCTTTTTCATTCAGTAGTGTGAGCCAAATCTGCTAAAAACAAACAAACAAACAAACAAACAAACAGAAAACTCCAAGAACTCTGTGTAGTTCAAGGTCAACTAGCAGGAGTTTTCTCCTCCTGAGGTCTAGCGATATCTGTGTTTTTATTGAGACTACCCTTGGCTTTTGTCTTTTCTATGGTTTTAGGGCCCAGAATCTTTGCTGAGCCCCATTCATCCCACAAGACATCATGTCAGTCTCAGAAGGCCATCTGAGCTAGTTCCCTGCCTGTGGGAAAAGCCTCCACAGCAGCAGACAACCTTCCAGGCGAAGCCTCTTATAATCTGGGCTTAAAGAGCCTATTCAGGCCTTAGCAGTGAAAAGCCTGAGAAGCCAGCTATGAGGCTGTTGAGCAGAACACATATCTCTGCATGTCATGCAATCCTGCAGGCAAAAGAAAGAGGAATGGGCTGAACCCTGAGTTCATCCATCGCGAATTCATCAGCAGGAAAACTGGTCCTTTCTCTGCTAGGTAGAAAAACTGTGAGTGTCACATTAGTAGAACTCCTTCTACATGGAAGGAGACCAGGAATGAAAAATAAGTGTTCCCCCCAAAACTCACACATATCCAAATATTTTCTTTGTAATTTTATGATATTCTTTTTTTTAATTTTTATTTTTATTCATACATTGTAAGCATACATCCTTGTTAGGTACAAATTGCTAACGATATATGTGCTCACAATTCTCATTTGACCCCTTCCCCAAATTCCCACCCCGCTCCCTCGCCCTCCTTCCCTCTCAAGTTCAGTTTAGTGAGTGACCTTGATATTCTTTTTAATATGTAAAAAATGCAACATAGTCGAATATATCAATATTTTAATTTGTGATTTCAGTTTATGTTTAGATAGGCCCTACTCATTCTATCCTAATGGACAGGTAATATTTACTTATATTTTATTGAAGTGTTTCTAATGAGTTGTTTTTATATTTAGCATTTTTAATCTATTTGTTTTTTTAATGCAATTTAAAGTTCTGGCTTTTTCTTCCTGAATAATTAATCACCTGATAAATCAGAGCGTATTAAAAAGTCAATGCATTTCTCTTTGTCTATTGAAAGTACAATAAATTAGGATGTTTCCATTCTCAACTAGTAGTACATTATCCTTGCAGGGAAATTGGTACTGGGAAATTACTCAGTTATATGCACAGTCCTTAACTGAGACTTTATCTCTCTGAAAATGTATTAAACGATATAATCAGGCTGGGAGTGGTGAGTCATTCTTATAATCCCAGTACTTGGAAGACTGAGACAGGAGGATCACAGGTTTGAGATAGTCTCAGAAAGTAGAGAGACTCTTAACAACCTAGCAAGACTCTGTTTCCAAATAAAAATAAAATAGGGCTGGAGGTATAGCTCAGAGATAGAATGCCCCTGGATTCAATCCCCAGCGCCATCCACACATAAAAATTTGGATAGATCAGTAGTAGATTGCCTGCCTAGCATGCATGAGACCTTAGGTTCAACACCCAGCATCACAAAAAGAAAAAATATAGTACCACAGAATTATATAAAATATTAATACAAAATGTTTAAAATTAGAAGTTTGACAAGATGAATAATGTATATTTATATGGCAGAATTCTATGCATTCTTCATAAAATAAACTGAAAGAAAACATTTGATATAATAAAAACCTCAAGAATATAATTAGAAGCAAAATTGAGGATAGAGATGAGTATATATACAGGAAAAGTATATACATAGAAAATACTTAATGATTAATATTTAATCAGTAGCTGGGTTAATATTTAATCAGTAGCTCCCAAATTCCAGCATTTGAGAGGCTGAAAGCGGAGGATCCGGCTTACAGTCAGCCTCAGCTACCTAGTGAGGCATTCTGTAACTTTGTGAGACCCTGTTTCAAAATAAAGAATAAAATATAGGGCTGGGGATGCAGCTCGGAGGTAGAATGCCCCTGAGTTCAATCCACAGTACCACACACACACACACACACACACACACACACACACACACACATTTTATTTTATATATAAAATCTGTGTATTATATATATATGTATATATATACATATATATATATATATATATATCTGTGTTTATCTTTGGATAGTTGAAATTTTCTTTTCTTTCTTCTTTACGCACATATCTATATACTTATCTAACATATTCATTTATTCCTTTTTCCAATTCTTACTTTTCATGCTTGCTTGTCTGACCTAATTAATTTAAGGTAATTAGAGGAAGGAATTATTTTGTTGAAGATAAATTACAGTATCTGCTTTGTTGGAGGTTCTCAATACTATCTATTAAATGGTGTTAATAAAATTAGACCAAAGCTGGGACCTGTTTGAGGCAGATGAACATACAATAAGATAAATAGATGAAGATATAATGGAGACCCAAGTCATAGACCAAGGTGTCCAGAGGTCAGCAATGATTAGTTTCTATCCAATCTGAGATTATAGGCCAGAGGCACAATTTTTTATCTTGGGAAAATAACAAGTTAAAATAGGGACTGAGCTTCAAACTTGGGGAATGATATGGAAAATTTAAGGTTCAGATGTGATGAGCTCATAATTTAGTTCTATGTTTACAAACTATAACTTCTAAAACTTAAGCAAACATAAAGCAAGATAAAATCAGAAAGCTTTATACATTGTTGGTGAGAGTAAAAATTAGTATAGCCACTGTGGACATCAGTATGGAGGTTCCTCAGAAGACGAGGCATGGATATGATCGGTCTATACTAGTCCTCAGTATCTTTCCAAAAGAATTAGAGTACTATAGTGATATGTGCATATCCATGTTTATAGCAGCACAATTCACAACAGACAAATTATGGAACCAACCTAGATGTTTGTCAACAGAAGACTGGATAAAGAAAACGTGGTATATACACACAATGGAATTTTGCTCAGCCATAAAGAACAAAATTATATCAGTTGCAGGAAAATTGGTGGAACTAGAGAATAGTATGCTAAGGGAGATCAGCTAGTCTCAGACAGACGAGTACTATGTTTTCTCTCCTATGTAGAAGCTGGAGAGAAAAACAGGAAACAATAAGGATTTCAGATAAATGAAGAGAGACCAGTAGAATAGTGAAAAGGGTTTGAGGGGAGGGAAAACAGAGGCTTGATGAAAGAAACAAATAATGTTGTACCCATTTATGAAGGTATCATTACCAATCTCATTAACATGTACAGGGAGGAGGAGGGCAATGTGGGATCTAGAAGGAAATACACCAAGTGCTGAGGCCACGTATATTTATGTAACTTTGAAACTCATTATGATGTATAATTACAATGCACCAATAAAAAATTTAAAAAGATTAGCCATTGTTGAGGTGACCAATGCCACCACTAAAAAAGAAGCTGTTTTTAAAATTATATTGTTAATATTAACTTTTTCTCTTCTCCTGTTGTAGTGTGTCTGGCATGAAGTAATTTTGCTTTTAGTAGTTGATTTAGTTTTAAAGAATTAGCTAGTATGAATTTTGTCATTGTGGTACAAGTATAACAATCTTCTAAGGGGAAAATTCTCAGATTGTTAATTATTTGTATTTATTTATTTATACATTTAACATGGATTATAAGCATCCTTTCCTTGATACAAGCATCCAGTTGCTTTTTTGGTAACTTTATAGTAAGCAAAGAATCTTCTGCTGAGAAATGTGGTTTCTGGATTATTCTCTTCACTGAAATGGATGATTTTTCAAAAAGGATACCACCACTCTTAGTTCTTATGAAAAGTTTAATTTTCATTACTACTTAACAGGTTGACCAAAGCTGGGCATGGTGGGACACACCTATAATCCCAGTACTTGGAAGGTTGAGACAGGAGGATCATAAAGGCTGCCTCAGCAACTTAGAGAGACGCTATTTAAAATTTTAAAATAAAAAAAAAATACATATATGACTGGTGTTGTATCTTGGAGTTAGGATGTTCCTGGATTCAATCCCAAGTACCAAACAATAACAACAACAACAAACATAAAGGTTGACCAATATGGGATTAAGTCTCGTATTCATTTAGTTTTGAATCATCCACACAATAGTTATCCTTGTGTAAGTTGAAGTAGTTTAATTTCTGAAACTTCTAAATTAACAACCAATTCCTGATTTCTCCTGTGAGATCCATTTTGAAGGAATGAGCCAGCTTGCTGCTTTTCTATAGCCCAGTGATTTGGGATATTCTGGGGGTTAGTCACAGCTTTGATTTAGTTACAGAACAATAAAGTAAGAGCTGAGTAACTCTAATTGTATCATGGGATCAGAGCAGACATGAGAACAAAACTGACTCAGCAGTGACACAGTCATCTTTTGGGATATTGTATCTCACCACTCTCTTGTATTATAAATAAGCAGACTGACTTTAAAATGAGCTTTTACTACGTTCTCTATGAGTTTTAGAGGGTAATCATCAAACAAAACAGTTTGTGGTAATGGCCTTTTCAGGTAGAAAATATTGGGAGAATATTTACTCCTAAGTCTCATGTTGATATGTAAACTGGTAGAATCTCTATGCAATTTGGTAATGTCAGTAAGCATTACAACTGAATGTATCTTTTAGTCCAGTAATTAACATCTGAAAATTATGCACCAATAAATGATCAGATAGTGTGTGATTATTCATTTAACTTTGTTCATAAGATCAAGAGTGGAAATGTAACAATGGTTAATTACATTATGAGATAACCATGAAATGGAATACTATAAAGCCGTGTAAAATTGGGGAACTTACTATACAAAAGAAAAAAAAAAAAAGACAATTTAAAAAAGGCAAGTTTAAGCTAGGCGTGGTAGCACATGCTTGTAATCCCAGCATTTGGGAGGCTGAGACCGGAGGATCCAGCCTCAGCTACCTAGTGAGGCACTTCGCAATTTAGTGAGACCCTGTTTCCAAATAAAGAATAAAAAATAGGGCTGAGTTCAATCCCCAGTACCGCAAAAAAAAAAAAAAAAAAGGCAAGTTTACAGCTGTACCTCACAAAGATGTGTGATTACAACGCACCAATAAAAAAAGGCAAGTTTAAGAACACTATTTATAACATAGTATCTTATAGGAAAAAATAACTATATAAATAAGCAGATGTGTGTTTGCATATTTTTCAGTTATATACAGATAACATATATAAAAAGTAATACAATAAATTGGTGAAATTGATGGTTTGTGGATGGCTTGGAACTATTCATGAAAGAGAGATATTTCCCTGCAAAAAGATGATGTGCCTTCTGAACATTAGAGTATGTGAATGGTAGCTGGTTAAAAGTAAAATTTAAAATTATATTACATAAAAATAGTAAATATAATTTATATCAGGGCAGTTTTCAAGTAAATTTTATGAAACAATGAATTAAAAATTTATAATCTGAGTCACCCAAACTTGAGAAAATAATTTTATAAGTAATCTTGCTAGTGTATAAATATTGTTAACCTCCAAGCCCAGAACAGAGCAATATCACGGCTCTCTCCACTCTACTGTGTCAGCCAGTTCTAAACTATGTATTCTATAAGAAGCAACTTCCCAACCATAGTGTTTCTTCCTGTATTAGTGATTAAAATTTAGGAACACTGCTTCATAAAAATTATTCAGCAGCATAGAACTGGATTATGAATATAGCATATAAGTCCTTGGACTGAGTTTCCTTCTCTTTGTTTCCTGGATGACTGCTGGATTTGCTTTTTGGGATATTCGATCTATGTGGTGGCCTTGAGCAATTCAGATAGGAACACATTTTTATGACCTCAGCATCATTAGCTGAATGAAAGCATATCTTTCTAAAAATTCCAACACAATCATCAGATTTGAGCTTCATTTAAATAATTTGTCTCTTGTGCCAGTTTGTATGTGTCTAGTAGAAAACATTGCCTAGGCCTTTATTTTATCCTCATAGCTATTTCAAGGATATTGGACTAGTAGTGCTCAAAACAAATGGATTGAGAGTTTGGGTGAAATCACTCCCCAGAGAAAAACAAAAATGTTGCTAACATGGTAAAATGAATTGGATGCTGGGAAAGCAAAAACAGCAGATATCAACTATAGGAAGATATAAAGACAAATGCTAGTGTTTTCATTTGGAAGAAATAGGGCCAGAAGGTGTGACTAGAGTGAAAACTGTTGTTGAACAAGGACAAAGTACAAAGAACCACTCTGTGTTTAGGGGTTGAATTCAATTTTCAGTTGTTCTGAGTTTGGTTTACTGCTAAAGCAACAAACAAGTAGGCATGAGATGCATGCCCCTTAAGGAATGGAGTGAGCGGAATCGGCTCCCCCATGGCTCACCTTGTGAGGGGTGAGGACCAAGGGTGTATGACAGTCAGCGAGCTGGGGTCCAGGCCTTTGGTGCTTTGTCCTTGGTAGGATATAACTGGAAAACTCAAGTCACCTGCTGACATATGAAGAACGTTTTTCTGTGCCACACTTAGACCCTCTGTATTATTTTCCCTACTAAGACTTTGAGCTTGCCAGTGGGGTGAATTATAGCAAAATTAAAATCTAAGCATAGGAAAGTCTGATATGTACTTGATACTTGCAGAATGGCTGAAAGGATAAGTGAATTTTCATTTCTAAAGAAAATACTAAGAAAAAGAGTTCATTGATATTACAGAAATCAAAATTACCTATATATTCAGAAATAGCATTGTTATAGTAGCAAAACATTATAATGTGTGTGCATATTTCTATAACTATTTTTAGAACTATTAGAACATATCCTTAAATTAGAGTTAATACATTTAGGTGACAATTTATTTGTTAGACCTAGAGAATCATTATAAATTTATTTTTATTTTTTCATAGACAAAGACAGTTGTTTTATGTAGGAAAAGTGGAGGTGTACCTTCAAGGGAGAATGCAGGCCTGCTCAAGAGCATGAGAGGCCCTTGAGACCTTTGCTTTCCTTTTCTTATAGAGGACCCAGAGAAGGGGGTGGAGGTCTGAACTTTCTCATTTTACTTCTACTCTATTTATGGACTCAAAGGATTTAGGTCAATTGATCATGTTTTAATTCAAAGAAATCCTGATAAACTTTAATCCCTCCCCAAACAAATCCATTAATTATCCTTTCATAGGAGGCATAACTAATGGATCTGCACCATGGAATTATGGCATTCAGTAAATATTAATAATGCAAACTCACTGTACCAAGCACCTTAAGAGTACCAAAACAATAGATCATTTTATGTGGCTGAGCTTTCCTTCAACATTCCCATATGGAACATGAAAGTATGCAGAACAATGTAACATCCACTTTTCAGAGAGATCTTCAGAAAAGACCAAAGGTTCCTTGGTAGAGGTAGTTATGCATCCCAATAAAAAGGTCTGTCAAGTTTTATTTTCATGAAGTTTATAAGATCCCTGATAAAAGCTTAGTAGCTAAGAATATAATGACTATCATCTATTG
This sequence comes from Graphiurus murinus, assembly GCA_004027655.1. Taxonomy (NCBI): domain Eukaryota; kingdom Metazoa; phylum Chordata; class Mammalia; order Rodentia; family Gliridae; genus Graphiurus; species Graphiurus murinus. Next base: position 34,107 of record PVLC010001538.1, on the reverse strand, counting down.
CAATTCTGAATAACTCAGTTATATTTCTAGTGAAGAAGAATGTTTTAAAATAAACTTTTATTTATTTTATTTATTTATTTAATGATTTTATTGGGGCATTATAGTCTTACATTATAATGTAAATCATGAGTGACATACATGCACTCAGCACTTGTCTCCACCACCTCCCTATTTTCCCCCTTCCCAATACAGAATACTGAGACTGATATTGGTATATTCACATATGTACACATAGTTGATGATAGTATTTCCATTAATGAACCCAAATATACCCCTCCCCTTCCCTTAGACCACTTTCCTGGCTCCAGTGACATTTCTCTTCCATTATCTGGAGCCCTTCTGGTATCCCAATTACTCCCTAGCTTAGACATATTAGAGAAAACATATGCCTCTTCTCTTTCTATGACTGGCTAATCTCACTAACATAATGTTCTCCAGGTCCCTCCATTTTCTTTATTGATGAGTAGAATTCCATTGTTTGTATTTCCTCCAAAAACAAAATAAAATAAAATAAACATTTACTTTTAGAATCATTTTACATTTACAGAAAATTTGCAGAGAGAGTGGAGAGAACTTACCTGCATTCTTTACAGTTTCTCCTATTCTTACCCTTTCAAAGAAGAGTACATTGTTTAAGAAAACAATATTGGTACATTATTCTAACTAAACTGGACAATTTATTCAAATTTTACCTGTTTTCTTCAATGTCCTTTGTGCGATTCTAAGCTCATGCCATGAGTACCACGTTATAATTTGTTGTCATGTCTTCCTAGTGAAAGGTTCTCAGGCTTTCCTTTTCCTGGATTATCTTGATAGTATTGAGTAGAACTGGTCAAGTTCTTTACAATCTGTCTTCCAATCTGGGTTATTCTGATGTTTTACATAATTAGACTGGATTATTGGTTGTAGAAGGGAAGACCACAGACATGAAGAGCCCCTCTCAGCACATTGCCAATGGTACATGCTATGTACATGATACTGGCCTCTATCACTTGGCTAAGATAGGGTTTCCTAGATATCCCCAGTATAAAGTTTCCTCCCTGTATGTTTCCTCTTCAGAAGCAGTCTCTAAAGGCATTCTGGATGCCGAGATCAGGTGTTACTTTCTCTCTTCAAGAGGTAGAATGTATCTATATAAATTATTTGAAAATTTTCTGTAAGAGGATTATTCTTCTCCTCATAATTTATTTCATAATGTACTTATTTCTGTGTGGATACATCTATTTTCAAAAATAGTTTGGGCAATACTTTGTTATTTGTTTTATTGTTTAGATCATTCCATTTATTTTGGGGAGCTCTTCCATGTTCGCTTGTTTTTCTTTTGGGGATATTCTCATCCTTTGGTTTTCTAAGTTTGACCTTACTTTCTAGCACAAGATGCTGGAGAATTATCTTGAACATTCCATGTCCATCTCTGACTAGAGTCACCCATTTCTCTAAGGAACCCTTGTTCCTTTGTTAGATGATACCAAGATCCAGGCACTAGATATTTACTTTTATTCATAAAATGTTATTTATTAACATATTTTATCTGGAATCAGAGGGAAATATTAATACACCTTATACAATAACATATTTCTAATATTTGCAAAAATATCTCATTGTCATGAATAAAATTAACTTCCTTATTTATGAATTGATTAAGAATAAATTGAATTTAAATTAAAAATGTATGTGTCCACAAAAAGATAAATCTGCAAATGCGCAGCACAGCATTATTTTTAATAATCCTAACCTGGAAGCAAGACAGATGCTGGCAACAGGTGATTATATAAACAAATTTTGTTTCATGTGACATACCATACAATAATAGAAAAGTGTGGACTACTGAAATAAACACTGACATGACATAATTATTTTCAAAATTATTTTACTGAGTGAAAGATGTCAAACCCCAAAGAGTTCATACTGTGCATGCCCATTTGAAATTATCTGTATCAATGTTATAATAATAATAATAATAATAATAATAATAATAATAATAATCCTAGTGATTGGAAGTTTTCAGTGTTTCTTAGTACCATGGATAGGGATCTGTTGATTGGAAAGGTGTGTATGAAGTAACATTGTGGGATGACGAAAATGTTCTATATTTTGATTTTGGCTTTAGTTGTATATGTGTTTGCATTTGTAAAAAATTACCTAACTATACACATTTAAAGTCACATTATACTGTAAATATGTTATATTAATAAAGTTGAGTTAATATAAAAAGATAGTAGAGATGTAACTTGCAAATAACCATATTTGCAAATTAGGGTATGTTAACCAGCTTTATGTTATCGAAATAAAATATCTGAAATAACCAACTTAAAAATAGGAAAGATTTATTTTGGCTTACAGTATTGAAGGTTTCAGTCCATCTCTGGAACATGTAGTAAAGAAAGTTGCTCACCTAATGACAGTTGGGAAGAGAAAGAGGGTTCAAGTTTCCAATAACTCCTTCAAGGGCTTGCCCCTATGTGACTGAAAGTATTCCAACTAGGGCTCATCTCTTAAAGGTTCCACCACCTCCATAGGCTGGAGAACAAATCTTTATTACATGGGTCTATGTGTTATATTTATAGAAATCATAGTATAGGGCACTTATATTCTAAAAACAGATATATCAAAGTAGTGAACAATTTCTATAAAACTAGACAGTAGAGAAAGAATTCTGGAGCATACAATGCATCGAAAAGGTAATATTCACCAGAAATTGCTGAAAGGTTCAAAAGTAAATACTTGTCTAGAGTATTTTTTGGACTTGAAGGTCAGACTTAACATAATGATGCTCACTTTGGAGAAAAATAAAAGAATGTTGATGACATGAGATAGGAATAGAAAAGGAAAAGCCTAATTTTGGTGAAATAATAATTTAAGGATATGGAAAATGTTAGGTTCATATTATTTATTCACTTTAAATACTGGAAAGAAGTGTCTTATATGTTGGACATCCAGGTTAAGGACACTTGAAAAATAGCAATAAGCTTCTTATATTAAAAAATGTCTAGAGCAGTTTCCAATGGAAAAGAGAGCCCAAGCATGTTACATGAGAGTTAAGGAGATTTGTCATGTTGAGATATTTGCTGCTTTCATAGAATAGCTCTTTTATTTTCCCTTGAGATTCACTTTCACATTATTGTCAACCAAAGATTCCCAAAGTCTCTGAAATATAACAAATGTAGATGAAGCCATAATTCTAATTTTCTGAAATATAACACATGAAGATGAAGTCATAATTCTAATTTTCTTAAGAAAATTGTGATTTATCGCATCCTGGAACACAAAGAGTGCACTAGCAAATTAAAAAAAGTGACATATCCCCTATGTCTTTTCAGACCACAGTGGAATGAAATTAGAAATCAACTATAAGAAAACCCAGAGAAACCACATAAACACATGGAAATTGAACACTATACTGCTGAATGAGGAATGGGTTATAGAAAAAATAAGAGGAGAAATTAAGAAATTCCTAGAAACTCAACATACCAAAATCTCTAGGACACCTTGGAGGCAGTATTAAGAAGAAAATTCATAGCACTGAGTGCTCATGTAAGAACAGAAAAATCACCAAATAAACTAATAACACACCTCAAAACCCTTGAAAAGAAGGAACAGTCTAACTCCAAAGCCAGTGGAAGACAGGAAATTATTAAAATCAGAGAAGTAATCAATGAAGTAAGAATAAAAAAAATACAAAAATCAATAAAGCCAAAAGCTTATTTCTTGAAAAAAAAAATAAACAAGATAGATAAACCTCTAGCCAACCTAACCAAAAGAAAGAGAGAATCAACACAAATTACTAACATAAGAAATGAAAAAGGTGATATTACCACCAACAGCACAGAAATCCAGAGGATTATCAGAAACTACTTTGAAAAACTATACTCCAACAAAATGTAGAACCTAGAAGGAAATGACAAATTTCTAGACACATACAGCCTTCCTAACTTGAATCAAGAATATATAGAAAATTTAAACTGATCAATAGCAATCAAAGAGATTGAAACAGCAACAAAGAACCTACCATCAAAGAAAAGCCCAGGACCACCTGGTTTTCCAGGTGAATTTTATAAAATCTTTATAGAAGAACTAATCCCAATACTCTTAAATAAATTTGGATATGGGATATGTACACAATGGATATGGGATATGGGATATGTACACAATAGAATTTTACTGAGCCATAAAGAAGAACAAAATCATGTCATTTGCAGGAAAATGGATGGGACTAGAAAACATTATGCTAAGTGAGATTAGCCGGTCACAAAAAGTGAACAGTCGGATGTTATCCCTAATATTCAGAAGCTAGGGAGAAAATGGGACACGAGAGGAACTTTAGACAAAGAAGGAGAAATCTTAGATGAGTAAAGAAGAAGACCTAACTGGGGGAGATGGGAGAGGGGAAGAGGGAAGCACCCTAATGTGCAAGATGTACACTTTCACATTTCAAAGTCAGTCACTAAGCTGAACATGAGAAGGAGGAGGGGGAAGGAATGGGGTGAGAAATGCGGAAGGACTATATAAATGATATGTGCATGTATGCACCAATAAATTTAAAAAAATTTTGAATTAACACATATTGCTAATTTTTAAAAACTCAAAATATAACGTGAAGTATTTCATTAATGTATATTTTGATGGACAATTGCACCAATATTGCTATCTTTTAATGAAAGGGCAAATGAATTGAAATTGAATGTATGGATAAGACTGGTCCCCAAAGGGTTTACTATAATTGTATCTAAAAGCATAAAGATATTGGAATGACACCTAAATTATAGATCACTGAAAAGCAAATGGGAAAAACAATAAGAAATGAAGATAGTGTTATTTGATTTTTTGTTGTTTATTTTGACCTGATAATTAAGTACAGTTTATCAGATCTTGTCATGTTAGATTGATTTGTTTTTTAAAATATCTACCTTGAGGTTTCCTAAGAGCAACAGAATTAATGTGTCACACCATAAGTTGGATTTGAAAGTGAAGGCAAGAACAAAGTTTTCTTTGAGAATGACATTCTAACAATCAGTGTTACATGAAGCAACCAAGTGTGGATTCTCCTTTCTAAATTCCTTATAATAATATACATTTATTTCTTAAAAATTGTGGGAGATCTCAACCCTTTAAAAAGTTTGCTCTACGGCTTGATTTTGAGCTCATTGTTATAGGAGTTCAAAAACTTTTATCTGAAAATATGGTTCAGGCTTTTAAATGTTCACATTTGAATGTCACCACTGCCTGCTCAATATATGATTTTTAAGGGCATGATACTTTAATAAGCTATGTCGACTATCCATAATACAGGTAAATATCAGATCATTTCAACTCTGTACCAACTGTGTTCTGTCACTTGCTTAAATTCTCATGGGAAATCTCATGTTGAGAAAAACAGCTCAAGGAGTCTTGTTTCCCATAATTATTTTTTCCATCTCTGAAAACGTTCACTCATATGTTAGAATCCTGCAATAAAGTAGTTGATAAGAATGGCTATGCTTAGTGAGATTAGCCATTTACATGAAGTGAAGGATCATGTTTTCTCTCATATGCAGCAGCCTGGTAGTAATGGGGATTCAAAATGGGCTTCAGATAAAGAAGGAGAAATCCCAGTGTAGCAATGGATAAAATCTAGAACAGGGAAGTGACGGGGGTAGGGAGGGAGACTTGATGATATAAATATTTCAGTTGATGCTGTGTGCATATATGAAACTATCAATGCCAATCTCAATATCAGGTACAAGGAAGTGAGGGAGTGGAGTGGGAGCCTGGTGGAAGCTCACCAAATACTGTGTGCAGATACGTCTCTATCGCTCTGAAATTCATTATGATATGTGGTTACAATACACCAATAAAAGTATACTAAAACAAATAAAATAAAAAGAAAAGCTTCATTTCTCTGTGCCATATCGTCAGATAGTAAGAGTCAATAATTCAGATTATTTAAAATAAATGGACTAGAATAAATATTTCAAATAAATGGACTAGAAGCTTTGGATAAATTTAGAAATTAAAAACAGTAACTAACTCACTTTTATTATCTCCGTATGTATTTTCCTACTTCTTTTTTACTTATTTTTTTAAAGTTTGTTTTAATACTTTACATGTATTACTCCATATGTACCTGAAGTCCCCCTTTCAAATATTTTAATTCTGTATCCTTGTAACAATTTCTAAAATAGATGTGGTGCCTGTTATATGAATATACTAAAAATTCAGTTCCTGTGTTTAGAGTACTCGCCTTTGTTTTCTCAACTAGAAAGTGAGAAATAATCTCATTTTAATGGATGTTTAATATCTGTCCAGTTTATTGTACATTTTAATCAAATGAATTGGAATAGTATTTTAATAGAAACTCCAAGAATGTGTAGCAGCTATAGCTGAATGTGTTCTTTTGCTGGAATTTAAGTCAGCCAGACTTCTCAATTTACTTGTTCATCTCAATCGAGGTTAATTTTTTTTTTTTTTTTGCTTTATTCTTTCCTGCAAAGTTTTGTGTATATTTATGCATGTGTATTTGGAACCAAGAAGAAAAATGTAGGCCTCCATTAATTTTATGCTTTATTTGCTTATCTACTTAGCTGGAGGAATTTCTCGGGGGGAACAAGTTAAGAATGTAATGAAGTGTCTTCTGTTGCTACTTATTATCAGTTACTTTTTCTTGCTTTTAGTACAGTAAATTAATGAAGAACGTCTAAAGCCTACGTCTTTTTAAAGGATGACCTCTTATTTAAGAAGTTTCAATTGATTATATTTGTAAGGAATTATGATAGCATTAGAAACATTCCAATCATTCCTTTATATTTCTTTATATCTTTTGTTCTTACACTTTTTTGTTTAGCATAATATAAGAAATTATGTAAAATGTCAGGGGCTATGAATATAGAAATTTTTTAAAAATTAATATTTTTTCAGTTTGCATTTCTATATTAATGGCAGGTTTGATTTATATAATAAAAACTAGGCACAATAATTTAAATCTCATAGAAAAAATGCACTCTAAATAGGTGAAAATTAGCTGAAAGATATCAAGATAACAGCATGGTTAATACTTAGAGTTATAGCTTAATTTTAAAAGAAAAAATAAATATATAAATTAAGTAAAGATGATGCTAAATATCACCCTAATACCAAAGGTAGCCATTGCATTTAATGAGATGTACTTAAAATGTACATTAAAAATGATAATTTGATTAGTTTCTCAAATCACTTATAGAAAAGTAATAGAAATAAGAAATGAAATCACTTATTTATGAAATATAGAAATAACTAATGAGTCATCATATAATCATGATTTGAATTTCTGTTTTTATGTATTTTCTTAACAAGAATGACTGAAGCCGTATATGGTGGTGCACATTTTTAATCCCAGTACTTGGGAGGCCTTCTACAACTTAGTGAGACCCTGTTTCAAAATAAAGAATAAAACATAGGGCTGGGGGTGTAGCTCGGAGGAATACCCCTGGGTTTTATCTCCAGTACTGCAAAATAAATCAATTAAATAAATAAATAAATAAATAAGACTGAATTGTAAGTTAAGAATAATAAAAATGGCTATAGAAAAGGCCCCCATTTTTAGTAGATAACAGATGAGACGAGGTCATTTATTAGTTCACACATTCATTCAACTAACATTAATAATTTTAACATTTGTATTGGTAAATAATAGTTACACATTGTGGTGTGATTCAAAGGGATACCTTCATATGTGTGCACAAATCTCTTGGTATGTTTCCCTGCATACCCCCTTGCCCTTCTCCCTCCCTGTACATTCTAGTGCCATTGGTAGTAATATATTCTTATACAAACCTGATCTTGTTTGGTCTGCTTCCTTCCTCAAGAATCATTTTCCTCCTGCCCTCCTCCCTGGTTGGATCTCCTTTATCTATTTTGGTGGTCTTTCTCTGCATTTTCATGAAGTGCCCAGAAAAGTTGCTCTTTAACAGAATACTGCTTTCTTTGCAGAGCACAGACATGAGTCCAGCAAGCAGCACCACTTCCCTTCCTGTCAGTCCTCTTACTGAAGAGCCAGTGCCTTTCAAGGTAAGTAGATAAAAAGGAATCATTTTTGTTTTAATGCTTTTAAATTAACAAATATAGTTAAGGATCTGATTTGAAATGTTAAAAAAAACATCTTTTTGTTCCATTGCTATTCCATTGCTAACTAAAGGTAAAATATAGAATATTTTATGGAAGAATTGTTGGCCTTCTATGTAAGATACACATATTTCATTGTAATAGTTTGATTAACAGGAGTTAGAGGTTTCACATTTTTATATTAATTTAAGTCCTAAGTTTAGAAAGAATCGTTTTGCTCTCATCAGTAATTACGTTTTCATTAGCAATGCTGAGTCACCAATAATTAGTAATATAATTACAAAATAAAAGTCAACATTAAGACATGAAATATGTACTCATCCTCCAAAACACATTTTCTTCACTAAGTATTTAAGTGAACACGCAAATAAATACCTAGGTGGTAGCCCTGTGTGGTGGTGCACACTTGTAATCCCAGCCTTTAGGAGGCTGAGACCGGAGGATCCGGGTTCATGGCCATCCTCAGCTGCTTAGTGAGGCACTCCGCAACTTAGTGAGACCCTGTTTCGATAAATAAAGAATAAAAAATAGGGCTAGGGGTATAACTCGGAGATAGAATGTCCCTGAGGTCAATCTCCAGTACCGCAAAAAAAAAAAAAAAAAAAACTTAGGTGGTACGACTAGTATCATTCTTACATTTGAGAGGCTGCATACGGTACAAATATGAAGAGTCTTGTTTTGCCACTTAGGAGTAAATGTTTCACTTTAAGTCAAAGCTTGAAGACAAAACTACTTTATATTTGTAGCAGAAAAAATTGGATATCATTAAGATTACTGTAAACAAGTCAATTCTTAAGCGTATGAAAAAAAATAACTTAGAAAGTTCAGATGATGTGTTTAAATGCAATGTTTTCCATATAATTTGCTTTGAAAACAGAGAGATGCACAATCTGGGACTCATTATGATTTTCATGCTTGTTCTATTTCTGCACAAAATTGTTATCATTATGGGATTTTTTTTCTTTTTCTTTTTTGTATGCTTGTTTGTTATTGAATTTCATATTGCTTATGCCTAGGACAGTGGCTGGTTGAAATGAAAATTATACATGGCTAGAAATTACATTGAAGGACTTTAGTTTTCTAGTTATGGATGTTTTACTTGTTTAATGATTGTCCAATACTTGTTAAAAACTCATTTGTATACCAAATAATATTTAAATACTAAGCAATATTCTGATGACATTATTTATTAAAATATTTTTCATTATTTTATTACAAAATCAGAACATTATACTAGTGCTTCAAAGTTTAGTGTGACTCAATACTTCTATTTTACATGGTATATGGGACAAAATTTACAGAAGAAACATAGATTTAACAAGACTATAATGGGATTCTCAAAGGTTCACTAGAAACCATTTTCTCTTTTTAATACATTGATAATTACTACAGTTCCCAAAAATTAATGTATTTTTAACAAAAGGTTTTTTAAAAAGGTCAGATATATTTGAGAATCTGCTGACATAAAGCTCATATAAATATAATTATTCTAGTCATATTCTTTGACGTGTCCTAAGAGATCAATATTATTTTTGAGTTAATGTGTGTAAGTGGTTTTATAAGCAATTAAAACTTTCAAGTGCTTATAAAATGTAATATTGGCTTTAATGGCCAATCCATTTATAGTCCCTTTTAAATTTCTTTTGTGAAAAGAATATATTTATGTTTTTCTCACGAATACTTACAAGTATCTAAAATTTAAATTTAGAGATTCTGAATTAAAACTTTAGCGTTTGCTTATTTTATTTGTAGTTTATAAACTGTCCTTGTGTAAATGAGTAATAGAACACTTATATATCTTTCTATAGTGACAAAATATTTTGACTAGTACCTTAGCAGTATAATGCATTATAATTCCAAAATTCTGTTGGAAAATAGTTCAATAGAACTGTTTTCTATTGAAGACAATAGAAAATATTTAAATTATCTTATGATCACTTCTGAAAAAAAAATGGTACTGTAATTCATATGTATCTAAAGCTGTCTGGAAAATTATGATATTTGACCAACATGGTAACTAGAAAAAATATATTATTCTTTTTTCTTATGCTCCATGAATGTGGCATGCGCTTTCATTTGGGAATAATCCCTTAAATCCCTAAAATGCAGTGATTCCAGCACCCAACACCATCACTACCCACTCTGATACTGAACAGGCAAAGCCTCTGAAAAATAAGAATTGATGGCTCCTTGAAGGACTTGATTTCCCCTTTTATCCTAGAAAGTGGTTAAGTTACTAAAGGAAGGTGTTCCGTCCACATTAGTGTCCATTTTGTAAGTACACATAGAACAATTCATGAACCATCAAGGTTCATGTTTTTCTTTAAGCATTATCTTTAGAATGATATTGAGATTAAATTGACTGTAACAATACCATTTGAAATAAAGACAATGGTACATTATTTTTGGAAGCCTAATAATTACTGTCTCACTACTATCTATACCTTTATTCTAGACTGAATGTTAGATTAGAAATCCATGATTGGTAGGATTCTTCTACAGTAAGGTCTATGAAATTAAATGTTGAAGAAAATTGGATAGTATCATGAGGAATATTTTAAGTTTACAGGTAGGCTAAACTTTGGAGATACAAGACTAAAGATGACAATTAAATCTCATTTGAAGCCAGTTCCTTCTCCTTACCAATATGACAGGGCTTTCCAACTTTATTAGTATTGGAGATGGAACCCATTCTTCAAATTAAATAAAAACAAATCTGCTCTGAGACACATTCTGAGCCTCACGTACCGACTCAATTCTCTACTCTCCCCACTGTTGCTGGGTTGCTTCTGCTTACTGCTTAAAACCCATTTATATAGTATTTAAAAATCCATTCAGTCAGGGCTAAACAATTGGCAAATCTGGAAATTCTGCCTTCTGTTCAAATAGGATTCATTGGCCAGAGGTTAGTGGGGTCTCTTTATCTGGACAAAGCACATAAACCACAGTTCTCTGCAATAATCACCATTTCCTACTATATTCATGCCAGCGCATGAGAAAATTGAATGTATTACACCATAGGAGATAATGCATAATTCACTATTAATTACATATTCCATAAATAATATGCTCACAAATTTCCCAGTTTGTTAGTGCTCAGAAGTACCTAGAATTTCAAAATCCTATTATTTTGCAGAGAGCTATTATAGACATACCTTTGGAAAAAGTGTGATAGGAAACCAATAGAGTGCTTTGAGAAAAAGAGTGATACAATCAGTCTGTATTTTAAAATTACTTTGGCTTCTGAGTCAATATAGACAATAAAGAGACATGGTAGGAGACAGACATCAAAGCTCCTATAGTGGGGCTTAACCTGGAGTGATAAATATTCAGGGGTAAAAATTGGTTGAAGAATGAGTATATTTTTAATATTGAGGCTGCATGATTTGTCAGAGCCTCATATGTAGGATATCCTGAAAATAACCACAACAACAACAAACTCAAAGATGATTCCTGGAACCAACATTCTCTATATTTCTTCATTTTGCCTCATAAACTATCTTCCTGGGGTTGTAAATAAATAAATATAATGATATGGAGATTAATGAAGTTTTGTTTGGTTGGTTGGTTTGTGTTAGCAGGTTTAGTGAAGCAGAGACTGAATGTAAGATGGAAATGATCTTAGCTTTGCAAGGACTAATATTCAAATCCGACAATTAATAGTAATTTCTTTTTTTCATCTTTTTTATTGTAATAATTCGTGCATTGTAAACATACATCTTTATTAGGTACAAATTGATATCGACGTATGTACACACATTTCTCATTTGACCCCTTCCCCAATTCCCACCCCGCTCTCTTGCCCTCCCTCCTTCTCAAGTTTAGTGAGTGACCTTGATATAACTGTGTAAGTGAATCGTGTGCATTAGGGTGCCCCCCACACCCCCGTGCATCCACTTAGGGATCAACTTCTTTGCTTATCTAGGGTCTCTCCTTTTTCATCTGGAGACCCTCTTATGCCCCATCTTCTCCCTAGTATCCGCATATTAGGGAGAACATATGCTTCTTTACACTTTGTGACTGGCTAATATCACTTAACATAATGTTTTCCAGTTGCATCCATTTCCCTGCAAATAACATGATTTTGTTCTTCTTTATGGCTGAGTAAAATTCCACTGTGTACATATCCCATAGTTTCGTAATCCATTCATCTGTGAATGGACATCTTGGCTGCTTCCATAGTTTGTCTATTGTGAATTGTGCAGCTATAAACATAGATACACATGCATCGGTCTGATAGTTTGGTTTCCATTCTTTTCTGTAGATACCCAGAAGTGGTATTACTGTGTCATATGGTATGTTCATTCCCATTCATCCGAGGATCCCCCATACTGTTTTCCAAAGTGGTTGCACTAGTTTACAATCCCACCAACAATGTCTTAGGGTTCCCACTTCTGCACACCTGTGCCAGTAGTTGTTGTTCCTGTTTTTTTGATTGCCATTCTAATTGGAGTTAGGTGAAATCTCAAGGTAGCTTTGATTTGCATCTCTCTGATTGCTAATGATGTGGAACGTTTCCTCACATATTTATTGGCCATTTGTATTTCTTCTTCTGTGAAGTGTCTATTTAGATCCTTTGCCCATTTTTTTTATTGGGTTATTTGTTTTCTTAGCTGTGAGTTTCTTGATTTCTTTGTATATCCTAGTTCTTAAACCTCTATATGAAGAGACTGATTTTTCTATGTCTTTGAGGAGCAGCCTTGGTAATTTCATGGATATTGCGTTGAATCTGTAGATCAGTTTTGGGAGGATGGCCATTTTGATGATATTTATTCTGCCTATCCAAGAGCATGGTAGATCCTTCCATCTTCTAATGTCTTCATCGATTTCTTTCTTCAACTTTTTATAGTTTTTCTTATAGAGTTCTTTTACCACCTTGGTTAGGTTTATCCCTAAGTATTTGATTTTTCAGGGTGCTATTGTGAGTGGAATTGTTTTCTGGATTTCTTTTTCGGTGGATTTATGGTTGGCATACAGAAAAGCTTCTGATTTTTTAAGACTGAATTTATATCCAGACACTTTGCTGAATTTGTTGATCAGTTCTATACGTTTTTTGGTTGAATTTGTTGGGTCTTCTAAGTATAGTATCACGTCATCTGCAAAAAGGGATACTTTAGTTCTTCTTTCCCTGTCTTTGATTTCCTTTCCTTGCCTTATTGCTCTGGCTAGAGTCTCAAGTACTATATTGAACAGAAGAGGTGATAAGGAACATCCTTGTCTTGTTCCTGTTTTTAGTGGGAAATCTTGCAGTTTCCTTCCATTTAATATGATATTGGCTGTGGGTCTATTATATATTGCCTCTATGATGTTGAGGTACATTCCTTCTATTCCGATTCTCTGAAGTGCTTTTAGCATGAATGGGTGTTGGATCTTGTCAAATGCTTTTTCAGCATCAATTGAGATGATCTGTTTATGTGATGAATTACATGGATTGTTTTTCGTATGTTGAACCATGGTTGTATCCCTGGGATGAACCCGACTTGGTCATGGTGTATAATTTTCTTGATGTGGTTTTGAATGCGCGTTGCTAGTACCATGTTTAGCAGTTTTCAATCTAAGTTCATCAATGATATAGGCCTATAGTTTTCTTTTCTTGAGCTGTCTTTATTTGGCTTTGGTATTAATGTGATGTTGGCCTAATAGAATGTGTTTGGGAGGGTCCCCTTTCTTTCTATTTCACGGAACAGCTTGAAGAGTATTGGGATTAGCTCTTCTATAAATGTTTTATAAAATTCACTTGGAAAACCATCTGGCCCTGGGCTTTTGTTTGATGGTAAACTCTTCATTGCTGTTTCTATCTCTTTGATTGCTATTGGTAGGTTTAAGTTTTCTATATCTCAATTTAGGGAGGTTATATGTGTCTAGAAATTTATCAATTTCTTCAAGATTTTCTATTTTGTTGAAGTATATTTTTTCAAAATAATTTCTGACTATCCTCTCTATTTCCCTACTATCAGTTTTAATATCACCTTTTTCATCTCTTATTTTGGTTGGGTTGATTCTCTCTTTCTTTTGTTTAGGTTGGCCAATGGTTTATCTCTATTGTTTATTTTCTCTGTCAAAAAACTGAAAAGCACGTACTTATAATAGGACATAATTTTTTTTTCTCTTTTTTTTTTTTCTTTTCTGGTACTGGGGATTGAATACATGGGCACTCTACCTCTGAGCCACCTCCCCAGCCCTTTTTGTATTTTATTATTTTGTTTCAAAGAGTTTCTCACTAGGTTGCTGAAAGTCTCACTAAATTGCTGAGGCTGGTCTTGAACCTGTACAGGATCCTCCTATCTCAGCCTCCCAAGTACTGAATTGCAGGTATACATCATCAATCCCAACTTAATATATAAATGATTTGTGGTGCTTTCTGATAGATCAATAATTACGGGTGAGAAATAATTTCATTAATACTTACTAGAAGAATTATACAGGCAAAAATAAAATTCTTCAAGGAAGAGCTGATGGATTTAGAGTATAAAACCACTCTCTCTCTCTCTACACACACAAACACACACACACTCACACACACACACACACACATATATCAATTTATATTACTCTCTTAGTTCTTTTTCTGGTGCCATAACAGAATATTGCATACTGGGTAAATTATGAAAAATATGTTTGTTTAGCTCACAGTTATGTTGGCTGGGAAGTCCAAGAGTGTGGTACTGTGTCATAACATGGCAGACAGGTAAGGTAGTACACGTGGGACAGAGAGAGAAAATAGACCCAAACCCATCCTTTCTGTCAGGAACCCACTCCTATGAGGTGGCCTTACTCATTCACAAAGGCAGAGGCGTCTGGCCTAATAACTGCTCAAAGGTTCTACCTCTAAATACTGTCACAATGGCAGTATTTCAGCTTGAGATCTAGAAGGGACTTTCAAACCACAGCAGGTATGAAAATAATTTAAATAAATAAAAATACATCATTATGTTTCCCTAATTGGAATAAATTTTCAGAAGAATATATCTAGTAAGTGTAATGTGCCCATTTGAGTAATTGTTTTAGATTAGTTGAAATGATGGTTTCCATTCTGTGTTTCTGTGTAACACACCATTTCAAAGCTTGTTAACCAGAAATGGCAATTTCTTATTGTTTATGATTCTGTAGGATTGCTGAGCTGATCTGGGCAGATTTTGTTTGAGGTTTCAAAATAGGAAGAGTCAGAAAGAGGCTGAGGATCCAGTCACCTGAAAGATTGAGTGAGGTAGATATTGAAGACACCTCCTTTATTCCCACATCCAGTACTTGCTATGTTACTACTGGAACCACTGGATGTTGCAGCCCTGTCTCTTCCCCTTAACTCCTTTCTCCCCTCATCTGCATTCACTCCAGGGACTAGCTTTTTTCACAGGATGACATTTGAGAATAATCAGATTTGCTACCTGGTAGCTGATGTCCTCCACAGTCAATGTTCCAAGTGAAGAGAAAGTGGAAGCTGCCAGGCCAATAAGGACTGGACCAGAAATACACAGATTCTTTTCCACATTCCTTTTTTATTTGTTTGTTTAAATTATAGTGTGTGTCAGTAGTCCCTGACACTACCTCTATGGAGATTTGTAAGAAGACTCACAGAGCTCACAGAAGACTACACAGCTTTCCTGACTGCAGTGAAGATGCAGTAATGTATACGTGATGTTTTAGCTCAGTAAAGTCCATTCAAAATTCAGCAGCAAGGGGTTTTATTGTGGGCTAGTCATAGGAACCCTATACCTAACATGTACCCTTTAATCAACAACTCTCAACTCCATCCTCCCAGAAAGAAATCAGGTATCAATATAGACCATATTGGGTTTTTTTGTTTTTGTTTTTTGGTTTTTTTGGTGGTACTGGGGATTGAACTCAGGGGCATTCTACCTCCGAGCTATACCCCCAGCCCTATTTTTATTCTTTATTTTGAAACCGGGTCTCACTAAGTTGCGGAATGCCTCACTAGGTAGCTGAGGCTGGCCTCGAACCCGGATCCTCCAGTCTCAGCCTCCCAAATGCTGGGATTACAAGTGTGAACCACCACACCCAGCAACCATATTGTTTATACAGACAAGTTAGGAACAGTGAGCCGCTCAACATTTATGGAATGCTCTATATGTAGGGCACTGGTTACCACACAAGTTCTTAGATATAGGCTGGTAGCCTACCTTATGAGCAAGCCAAGGACATTGTACTCAGTTACTAGGATTGCCATAGCAAAGTACAACAGACTAGGTTAAAAAAACCATTTTTGAGCCGGGCATGGTGGCGCACGCTTGTAATCCCAGCATTCGGGAGGCTGAGACCAGAGGATCCGGGTTCGAGGCCAGCCTCAGCTACCTAGTGAGGCCCTCCGCAACTTAGTGAGACTCGGTTTCAAAATAAAGAATTAAAAAAAAAAATGGGGCTGGGGGTATAGCTCGGAGGTAGAATGCCCCTGAGTTCAATCCCCAGTACCACAAAAAAAAAAAAAAAAAAAAAAGTTTTGTTTTCTCAGATATCCAGAAGCTAAGTATCCCAGATCAGTGTTGGCATCTTTGATTTTTCCTGAGGCTCCTCTCCTTGGCTTGTGGAAGGCCACATTCTTGCTATGTCTATGCATGTTCTTTCATTGTGACATGCATCCTTGACATTTCTTCATCTTATAATGACACCAGTTCCTACCATTTGGCCCGGAATGACATAATTTGTTATTGATACATAATATTCTTTTAGTAAGTCAGTTTTCTGTGCCATAAATTCTTGGTGAGGTGTGAAAAATTGTGGTTTGAAGGAATGTGAAAAGAAATAAGAGATTTCCTTTATATTTATTAATCAATGTACTCATTTGAGTATATTTTTCAATGGCATTTTAATTTTCAATAATTTTGAAAACTGTGCCAATTTTTTTTTTTTGTGTGTGTGGTACTGGGGATTGAACTCAGAGCCATTCTACCTCCAAGCTACACTCCCAGCCCTATTTTTTTATTCTTTATTTTGAAACCGGGTCTCGCTAAGTTGTGGAGTGCCTCACTAGGTAGCTGAGGCTGGCCTCGAACCCGGATCCTCCGGTATCAGCCTCCTGAATGCTGGGATTACAAGTGTGCGCCACCACACCCGGCTTACCAATTTCTTTTTAATCCGTGCATTGTGTCATACATTGTTGTGAGGTACAAAGTGGTAGAGACATACATGCATACAGGTCTCATTTAACTCTTCCCTGATTCCCACCACATTCTCTTCCCCATTTTTAGTCAAACACTAAACTGAACATGAGAAGGTGGAGGGAAAGAGAATGTGGTGGGAATCAGGGAAGGGTTAACCTTCTCATGGTCAGTTTAGTGTTTGACTTTGATATGTTTGTGAATGTACGTCCTATGCGTTAGGGTGTTTCTCCTTCCCCCTTCCCATCACCTTCAGAAAGTCACCTTCTTTGCTCATCTAGGGTTTTTCTTCTTCATCTCAAATCCCTCCTATGACCCATTTTCTCCTTATATTACACAAATTAGGGAGAGCATTTGATTTTTTACTTTTTGTGCCTGCCTAATGTCACTTAACATAATGTTTTCCAGTTCCATCCATTTCCCTGCAAATGACATGATTTTGTTCTTCTTCATGGCTGAGTAAAATTCCATTCTATACATATCCCATAGTTTTGTAATCCCTTCATCTGTTGACAGACATCTTGTTTGGTTCCATAGGTTGACAATTGTGAATTGTGCAGCTATATACATAGATACCCATACATTAGTCTGGTTGTTTGGTTTCCATTCTTTTGGGTAGATACCAAGAAGTGGTATTGCTGAATCACATGGCAGGTTCATTCTCATTCATCTAATCTGCAATTTCACCAACAATGTTTTACAATTCCCACTTCTCCATACCCTTTCCAGCATTTGTTGTTTGTGTTTTTAATGATTGCCATTCTAATTGGGGTTAGGTGAAATCTCAGGGTTTTGCATCTCGCTGATTGCTAATGATGTTGAATGTTTCCTCATACATTTATTAGCTGTTTGTATTTCTTCCTTTGTGAACTATTTAGTTCATTTGTCCATCTTTTGATTGGTTTATTTGTTTTCTTAGTGGGACATTTCTTGAGTTCTGGATATCAGTTCTCAATCAGAGAAGTAGTATATTCTGGATATCAGTCCCCCATCAGAGAAGTAGTTGATAAAAATTTTCTCCCTTTCTGTTTTCTCTCTATTGAGGTTCTTGATAATTTCCTTTGCTGCACAGAAGCTCTTCAATTTAATTCAATCCCATGTATTGACATTCCTTTGAATTTCTTGAATTGCACCAAACTTGAATCAACTTAGTGTCCTTAAAATCTTGTTGAGAGTATTGAGGAATATTTTACTAAATTCATGTTATAAGCACTAAGGGTAAATTTTAAATTGAAATAGAAACTACTAAATAATACTTTAATATGTTTTCATAGTGTAATAATAAGTTAATTCTTTTTCTTTATGATTCTGTCAAGATGAATCTAGCATGGACATTATATTTATTATTTGACCTTTGCAGACAGAATTATTGTTCTATAATGATACTCATATAGTAGGAAAAATGAACATTCTATATTCTAGTAAGAATAATAATTTTTACATAAATTATATCCTATATGAATTTAGTTTGTATTAAAAGATATGCGGTATCTCTCAGACAAAACAGACCTCAGGGGACAAGATTTTAATGGGAAAAGTAAGCAAATACTTCCCTGTTGCCTACAAACTTCACACTGCTGTCCACATTCGTCTCACACAGTGTCCAAATGATTTCAGGAAGGTATGCACTAGACAAAGAACTTGTCACCATTAATTTATGCTAAAAGTAATGGCATGCCTCTGCCCATGATTTCAGGAAGGTATGCACTAGACAAAGAACTTGTCACCATTAATTTATGCTAAAAGTAATGGCATGCCTCTGCCCATTTATCTCCAGCTCTCACATTAATTTTATTCCCTTAAATTTATATCTTAATGAGTTTCTTCATCTCTGTCTAGGTGGGTGCCTTAGGTTTATCCTAACATGTTTTGAGTTCTCCAAGTGTACTAGACAAAGAAAACACTCTTTGTAAAAGCTTTATTTTAGCACACTTTAAGACACCGGGCTTTATCCACTTACTCTAGCAAAAGAGTCTCTGATAAATTTAGTGAACAACATTTATTGAACGTATGTTAAAAGATATCACAAAATTCAATTCAAGGATCTATTTTCTCTATCATGGAGCAAACAGAACTATAGAAAACTACAAGGTGCATAGATTAATAATGTCTTCCATAATAGCATAATAGGCTAAACAAGGATTTTATAGGAAAAGCTAGAATAGTGTGATGGATTTCAGCTATAGAATATTAGAATATATTTCTTTTTTTTTTTTTTTTTTTGCAGTACTAGAGATTGAACTCATGGGAATTCTACCTCTGAGCTACACCCACAGCCCTATTTCTTATTTTATTTTGAAATAGGGTCTCATTGAGTTGTGGAAGGCCTCACTAAGTAGATGAGGCTGGCTGCAAACCTGTGATCCTCCTCTTTCAGCCTCCCCAATACTGAGATTACAGGCTTGTGCCACCACACCTGGCTAAGAATATATTTCTAGTTTCATTTGTATGTAATGGACAGGATGTTGAACTACTGCTAACAAAATCTTAAAGCTAATAAAGTCCTTGAAAATTGGAGAAATAAAAATAACTTCTTATGGTTCTTAAATCAAAATTATTACAAAAAAGTCATTATAACCTCACTCTCTTTGTAGTAGAGTTTGAAGTCAGATATTGTGACACCTCCTGCATGGTTCTTGTTATTAAGAACAACTTTGTCTCTTCTGGGCTTTTTGTTGTTCCAAATGAATATAAGTACTGATTTTCTATGTCTGTGAGGAGTGACCTTGGTAATTTAATGGGTATTACATTGAATCTCTAGATCACTTTTGGAACAATGGCCATTTTGATGATATTTATTCTTCCTATCCAAGAGCATGGAAGATCTTTCTATCTTCGAAGAACTTCATTGATTTCTCTTTTCAACTTTGTATAGTTTTCCTCATAGAGGTATTTTACCTCCTTGGTTAGCTTTACTACTAAGTATTTTATTTTTCCAGGTGCAATTTTGAGTGGAGTTGTTTTCTGGATTTCTTTTTTAGCAGATTTATGGTTGGGATACAGAAAAGTTCTGATTTTTTTAAGATTGATTTTGTATCCAGACACATTGCTGAATTTGTTGATCAGTTCTATAAGCTTTTTGGTTGACTTTGTTGGAACTTCCAAGTATAGTATCATGTCATCTGCAAAAAGGGATAGTTTTAGTTATTCTTTTCCTATTTTTATACCTTGTATTTCCTTCTCTTGCCTTATTGCTCTGGTTAGAGTCTCAAGTACTATATTAAACAGAAGTGGTGATAATGTATATCCTTGCCTTGTTCTTATTTTTAGTGGGAACTCTAGCAGTTTTTCTCCATTTAATATGATATTGGCTTTGGGCCTATTGTATATTGCTTTTATGATGTTGAGGTATGTTCCTTCTGTTCCAATTCTCTGCAGTGCTTTTAGCATGAATGGGTGTTGGATTTTATCAAATGCTTTTTAAGTATCTATTGAAATAATCATGTGATTTTTGTCTTTGATCCTGTTTATGTGGAGAATTCACATGGATTGTTTTCCGAATGTGGAAACAGCCTCGCATCCCTAGGATGAACCCAATTTGGTCATGGTGCATAGTTTTCTTGATGTGGTTTTGAATGCGCATTGCTAGCATTTTGTTTCGAAGTTTTGCATCTAAGTTCATCAGTGATATAGGCCTATAGTTTTCTTTTCTTGAGCTGTCTTTATTTGGCTTTGGTATTAATGTGATATTGGCTTCATAGAATGTGTTTGGGAGAATCCCATTTCTTTCTATTTCATGGAATAGATTGAGGAGTCTTGGGATTAGGAGAAGTGGAACCCTAATACATTGTTGGTGGAATTGCAGACTAGTGCAGCCACTTTGGAAAACAGTATGGAGGATCCTCAGATGAATGGGAATGAACCTACCATATGATCCAGCAATACCATTTCTGGGTATCTACACAAAAGAATGAAAACCAAACTATTAGAACAATGCATGTGCATCTATGTTTATAGCTCCACAGTTCACAATTGCCAAACTATGGAACCAGCCAAGATGTCCATCAACAGATAAATAGATTATAAAACTATGGAATATGTACACAATAGAATTTTACTCATCCATAAAGAGAAACAAAATGTCATTTGCAGGGAAATGGATGAAACTGGAAAACATTATGTTAAGTGAGATTAGTCATTCACAAAAATAAAAAATCTCCTATGCTCTCCCTAATATGCTGAAGCTAGGGAGAAAGTGGGTCATAAGAGGGACTCTAGATGAAGAAAGAGAAACATTAGATGAGCAAAGAAGGTGACTTAACTGAAGGTGATGGGGAAGAGGGGAGAGAAACACCCTAATTCACAGGATGTACTTTCACAATCATTTCAAAGTCAATCACAAAACTGAACATGAGAAGAAGGAAGGGGGAGGGAATGGAGTGGAAATTGGGGAAGGAGTGAATGAGAGATGTGTCCATGTATGCCTTTACCAGCTTGTACCTAACAAAGATATATGATTACAATGCACCAACAATAATATTGATAATAAACAACCTCACTCTTGATCTGGGAACTGACTTCAAAGTAGATTCCTATTGGAAACATTTTTTCTGTCTGCCAAGGAGATGCCAGGAAAATGTTGTTTGGAAACCCTTGAAGTCAACATGTGCACATTTGGCTGGTGCTCTGTTCCTCAGCATCTGTTGCTCCCAAGAAGAATCTGATCTAACAACAGAGTTGGCAGTCATTGATGTGCATACCAATATAATAAGATCTCTTAACACATAATCCAGACATCAGACATTGGAATTCACTTGGGATTAACATTTATCTTTTTTTTTTTAGAGATAATAATATCATTACCAATATTAATTAAAGCAATGATTGAATGTGTAGAACATTCAGAGTTTACTTCTTATTTTATCATTGCCATTTTATGTAAATTCTGAGGCACATTTATTCTTTATTGTTTCCTACGTAAATTCTAATACTACTTCAGAGTCACATGTAAGTTTTAAGTAAATTGTAACATTTTTCTTCAAATACGAATTCATGAACCAAGATAAAATTCAAAGAAAATGACTTATTATTAACATGCCCATTTAGGGTAGATCAGGAGTATGAGAAGCTGTCAAATATGAGCTTAGCCTCAGTTTATCTGTAAATGAGTTCTCTCTGTTTTATCTTGGAATTGTTTACTTTAAAAATACATGAATTTTGGAAATTGAATCAGTGTTCTGATGTGATCACATTTATGAATTACATATCAGTGTTCCAATATGCATACTATAGACTAAAAGTTTGTGCCATCCTAAAATAAAATTTTGAAAATTTTACCCCTAGAGTGATGGTGTTAGGAGGTAGGACTTTTGTTATGTGATTATATCATAATGGTAGGGACCTCACAAAAAGGATTAGTGCACTTGTTAAGGAGATGTTGGAGAATTCTCTTTCTACCATTTAAAAATTCCTAGATAAGATTTCATCTATGAACCTAGAAGTAGACCCTAACAAACTCTAAACCTGGAGCACTTTGATCTTGGGCTTCTGAGCCTCCTCCACAACTGTGAGAAATAAATTTATTTTGTTGAGAAGTCACCCAGTCTGTTGTATTCTGTTATATCAACCAGAACAGACTTAGATAATACATCTGAATTTGTAAAGTAAAATGTTCAAGGAATTGAGTGCATTTAATTATACCATATGTGAAATAATTTATAAATAGATGTATTTTTCTTGGTAACTATAGAATGTTGAAAGGATATTAGATCTAAACCCTTTTATTAAGGTACTGGGTTTCCATTGTTTTATGTACTATATAGAATTATTAATCAACCATGATGACAGCTGCAGTAAAATGAGTAAAATAAGCAAATGTTTGTTTCAAACATTTTGCGTTTATTATAAATTTAACATTTCTTCACTGCAGTTTTATACCACATGTAAGCAATTGACAGGAATTCTATTATTTACAGAAATTCCATTAGGCAAAATGGAGTATTGATGGCAGAAATTAAAAGTTGTAATATAATTATTAGAAAATCCTTCTTAGTTTTGCCTGTAGTAAAGACATCCTTAATAGTATAGAGAGATAAACACCATGTATTCCAAAAGACAGAAGAAATTTGGAAAGTGATTTGGTAGAAACTTACTTCTATCCATTTGGATAGTAGCTATTACATAGCATAAAAAATTAGAAGGTAAACAATTACCAGATTGATAACTATAAGCAATAGCCTAATAGCAATAATTTTTAAAATAATTACAATTTGAATACTGTAAATAGCCAGATGATGTTAGATTCTCAGCTAAGGAAATTTTCAGTTTTCTTCAAAGACCTTGATTTATGTTATGAGCAGTTTTTATTTTGTACCTGGCATGCCTTTTTTTCTTTTTTTTTTTCAAGGTTAATCTTTTACCTTAGTAAATCTGATAGGATCACTTATGAATATACAAGGAAATCACTGATGATGTAAACTAAACATGTTATATTAAAATAGTGTCACATATACATTTTGAAAAATAAGTTATATTAAGAGTATTTAGAGCCTGACATATGGCACAGTACTGGGAAGCTGAGACAGGAGAATCACAGGTTTGAGGTCAGCTGCAGCAACTTAGTGAGACCCTCATCAACTTAGTGAGACCCTCTTCCAAATAAAAAATATAAAGGGCTTGGAATGTGGCTTGGAAGAAGATTTACACTGGGTTCAATCCACAGTATCTCCCCTCAAAGAAATCCCCCAAACACAAGAATAGTTATTATTACCCTGATTCTGCCTCCCTCCTTGGCATTTTAAGTCACTTGTGTTTTCTCTGGATCCATCCAAATAGTTCATAAAATTTTACCATTTTAAGATTTGCTAATAAGCAGCCTTAATTTTATCCACATTCTTAATTCCCTTTGATATTGACATCTTTGGAGGTAGGGAAGAGGCAAAATTCTGCCTACTACAGTCATCAATATCATATATTTTATTCCTGATCAAGGAACTTTGTTCTGTTCATAAATATTTAGCTGGTTAATTAAATATTTAGAACGTACATTAATTTTCCCCCTTAATTATTAATTGGTTATTATGGTAATACATAGAAAGGAATTTCCATTTTACTGATTTACATAAGATATTTCCTTTACTTTTGGTATACCATTGTCCTCTCTCTGTCTGGCAAATTTCTACTCCCCACTTAATAATGCCAACTTCTGCATGAAAATCCCCCCCTAAAATCTCCATCCAATCAAACTTCTATTATGATATATAAAATTATATTATAATTAAATTTATTTAAAATTCATCCCCAATAGATGCAGAAGTTCTTAAAGGTAGATACATTTATATTCTTTGTGTTTGTTATTTCAGGGTCTAGTATAGAACCAGACAATGATACACTGTTCATAGATGAATGAATTATTGTATGAGCAAATGAATGAATGAATAATGAAAAACAATTACCTTTCAAGAGTTTTCCTCTGTCCTACAATAGTCACCTTATTAAATTTGCCTTTATAAGCTGAGGGTGATTCAACTTATACAAGTAAATGAATGTGATTTATTGCATAAATAGAATTAAGGACAAAATTATATTATCTCAAAGGATACAGAAAAAGCATTTGACAAAATCCAACACCCATTCAAATTATAAAAACACTGAAGAAAGTAGGGATAGAAGGAATTTACCTCAACATAATAAAGGTAATTTATGACAACACCAAAGTCCACATCAGACTGAATGGGAGATAGTTGAAAGTCTTTCCTCTAAAACAAGAAGAAGACAAGGATTGCCCATTATTACTACTCCTATATAGTACTTAAAGTCTTAGCCAGAACAATTAGGCAAAGGAAGGAAATTAAAGGGATACAAAAATCTCTGTTTGTAGATGGCATTATCCTAATCTTAGAAGACAAAACAAACAAACAAACAAACAAACAAAAATTCAACCAGAAGACTTGTAGAGTTGATACACAAATTCAGCAGTATATGTTGAAATAAGATGACAAAACTTAACAAAGCTATACAAGTAGTTTCAGCCTACCAAATTTTCTCTAGCTTATCTTTTTTCCTGCTACTATCAGCAGGGCTCAGCCTATCCTAAGTATGAATGATCTGTTTTGAGATTCTGACTTATACAGGAAAAATAGTGTCAAATTTCCCTTGTTCTTTGTCAGGATTTTATCTTGTGTTCTGGAAACTTGACTCCTGATTTAACTAATATTTATTTGATAGTAAATGTCTAGGAGACAGCTACACTGCTGTCAACAGCACATTTGGGTTTATAGAAATTTCCTTTCTTGAGTTTTTCTTTTTTTTTTTTTCATTGTCAAGCATTGGAAGTTTTAGATATAGTCTCGTTTCTCCAAATTGAAATCCTAAAAGCTGTCTGTTTCTTTAAAGTATTAACTTTCAATACAGTGGATTATTGTCTCATTTTCCAGATAAGGAAGTTTGAAGCTTTAGAATAGTTAAGCAACCAGACTGGAAGGTACAGTGAGCTGGAATTTCAACTCAGGTATTTAAAATTTTATATTGGGATTTTAAATGATGTACTACACAGAATGTGTAGTGTTTTTCTTTTATATAGCTGAAGCAAAGCAAAGAATTAAAGGTAGAAAGAAGAAAGAGAACAGAAAAAAATATATAAGAACGCATCCCTCTGTTAAGTTTGGCATCTAGTGTGATTTATAATCCTACTAAACTCATACATTTCTTTTATTTACAAACCTAGTAATTTACAATCCGGTAATGAAAGTTTATTTAAACAGGAGGGATTTAATTACAGAGGACTTGATACTTTACAAAATTTCTTGGAATGTCAGACAAACATGCTTTGATAGATAGGTACAGAATTCCAGGAGAGATTCTTGACTGGAGAGGATAGGCTATGGAGCTAGTTTGAGAGGGAAAAGTAAGGGGTGTGGGGACTTTTTAGTGTATTTTGGGAAGAATTTAATTTAATCTACTGCCTTCTTTAATTTTATCTGATATTTCTTTAGTCCAAAATTCATCTCATTTTCTTCCTGAAGAGAATAAACTTTTACTAGGCATGGAGAAGTCACCTGGCTGCATAGGATACTTTTGACAGCTCTCTGGTTATCAGCTCCATTTTTATTCCTATTGTCAGAGGTACATGCTTTCTCTATTGTCACAAAGTAGAAACTAGGGTTGTTTCAGCGTGGGCAGGTGTGCTTTCCACTCAGAGTGGAGATGTCTTGGGTTTGTCTGCTTCCTAGCTTCCTTTTCCTTTTTCAGGTGCTGTTCACCTTCTGGTATTTTATAATGAAATTATCTAAAAGGCTCCTTTCTTTCTACCACCACCTCTCCCTCTTTCTCTCTCTCTCTCTCTCTCTCTCTCTCTCTCTCTCTCTCTCTATATATATATATATATATATATATATATATATATATACTTATATGTAAAGATTCAATATGACATAAATAAAATAGTTATTTACAGGTAGACATGATGTCATAATATATCTGAATATTGGTAAGGGTGTGCCTGTATTTGGCAGGAACAAATGGTAGTTAACATGAAATTTTTTTTGACTCTTCTTTCTTTGTCATACTAACATCATTAATTTAGTGTTTAAGAGAGATCTGGTTAAAATTTCAAACTATCACTTCTTTCAAATGTGTCTGAATACAGCACTTCATATCAGGAAAGTATCAGAACTTTGCTAGTAATTCTTTTTGTATTATTGGGTATCTGCTGAAACTAACTTATTTTAATTCTACTTTATTTACTACATGCAAAGATTTCATAAAACTTTAGTGAAGTTCTGAAAAAAATTGGTACATAAAATCAGATATGTAAATAGATTCACATGTTGCTATAAAATTGTCTCTGAGAGATAAACACATATAAAGAAGTGAGACAAATTTCCATAAGCAGAATGGTTTAACATCATTACTTAACAGTCTTATAAGTTAGTTTTAAACCTTTAGTCAAAAGTCAGAATGTGATTTATTAATGTTCTCAAAATTCAGTTTTTCAATGTATTCATGTTGTATAATTAGGTTATTAGCTACATAATTTAATACATTTTATGTGGTAAAATAGTTTAACTGGTAGCAGCTGCATCTGAGATAGCTTTACACTTATTCATATTTAAATTACCTGTTTTTTTGAGTAAGTAATTATAATTTTGTCCTAACCCTATGTAACATATGGTGTTTACATTCTTCCCAAAAATTCCTTGAGGGAGAAAAAAGTATACAGGAACATCAGTATAAATAGTGAATTAAGGAATCAAAAATATCTACAAAGATTAGTGGTAATTAATGAGATATTAAATAGAGGTTAAAATATTTCAGTTTGTCTTGTTGAATTATTTATTTACAAGATTATATTTTCAATTATTTGCTTGGTATTGGGATCTTTTCATATTTTATTCATTTTGAGTAATCTGTTTTTGAAATTGAGGTTTATGTTTTCTTATTATCATAGAATTCATTTTAAGCTATGTGTTCCTTTTTCTGAATAACAAAGCAGTATTTCATGTGTTTACATCTTTGAATTCAATGCATAATCAGCAGATAATTCTGATTTTTTGCACTTTTATTTGTTCATTATAGTCTTCTAGTCCCATATCATAATGTTGTTCACAGTGATAATGACCTACATGCACAGAACACTGGGAGTTTTCTCCTGGCTCCCTCATCACTCTCCCCTTCCCTATACATGATATTGAGATTGGCATTGGTATTCTCTCAATATGATGTCCATGAAAGTGTTTCCTTCATTAGATCTCCCTCTCCCCCTCCTCTGCTGGACCATCTCCCTCACTCCTCTGGAGTTTCTCCTCCATTCTCTAAAGTCCCTCTTATATAAAAATTACTCCTTAGCTTCCTCATATGACAGAAAACATATGACCCTTCACTTTCTGTGACTGGCTAATTTCAGTTAACATAATGTTCTCTAGGTCCATCCAATTTCCTGCAAATGATATAATTTTGTTATTCTTTATTGATGAGTGGAATTTCCTTGTGTATATATCCCTTAAGTTTGTATCTGTTGATGAATACCTACTTTTGTTTCATAATTTGGCAATTGTGAATTGTGCTGCTATAAACATGGATATGTATGTATCACTATGATATTCTGATTTCAGTCCTTTGGTAAAGATACCCTTGAGTGGTAGAGCTGGAACATAAGGTGGATCTATTCCCAGTTGTCTGAGAAATCTGATTTTTTTAAAATTAAAAATACTCAATATTTATAATTTTAGTCTTTTTTTTAACTTGAAGTTCTTATTTCTAGAGAGTTATTTCCCAAATATTGGAGTTTGTTTCCATCCTGGAATATGAAAGCGTTACCAGCCAATATATAAGTATCATTGTGTTGCCCTTCATTAGTCCTCCCTTTTAAAACCCCTTCTCTTCTATAAATGTACTCACTTCTTGAGTGATTTAATGCCATCTATAAGCAGATGCCTCTCAATTTTTCCTTATCCAGATTTTTCTGAGTTTCAGAAACTATAAATTCCTATGCAATATCTACACTTGCATATCTAGTAGAAATCTCTAAATTGACAGAACCACCCAAAATTGCCATCCTATTATACCCACCTGGCTATTCTAAATCTATCTCACTCCAAGTCATCAAATTTCTTTCCCACTGGGCACTGTAGCTAATCCTGTAATCCTGGTACTTGGGAGGATAAGACAGGAGGATTGCAGGTTTGAGGCCAGCCTCAGCAACTTTGCAAGACCCTCAGCAACTTAGTGAGACTTTTTACAAAACAAAACAAAAAAATTTTTTTTTTAAGTGGCTGGGTGTGTATCTTGTAGGGAAAATGCTCTTTGGGTTGAATCTGCAATACAAAAAAAAAAAAAGCTCCTCCCCAATCTCAGCAAATGGTTTCACTGACCAACTTTATTATGTATGGATGAACAATATTTTTTTCTTCAACTCATATAAATTCTCATTAGGAATTGACTTCTGTAGCAAAAGACAGATTAACAAGAGAAAAACATTTTTCTATTAACATGTAGTACATGTCACACAGGGGAAATTCCGCAAAAAGGAACTTGAAGCAATGGTTTAGAGCTCTGGCATACAGAGCGTCTTCAACAAACAGCAGTACATTTATAGAGAAATGACAGGACAAAAGAAGCATCTTACACTTCCAAGGGTGGGATATTATGGGTAGCTAGATATATGGGAGGAAACAAGAAACAAAGAGAGCAAGATTTGTTTGTAGATTCCTCTGCTTCTCTGGGCTGAGAAATGTCTATAATAATCTGCCTTTAGGCAAAAAAAAAAATGAGCTTTCCTGCACTTGATGCCTCTTCATTTCCTTCTGCTCAGAATAATTTTTATGGTAAAGCGGTATATTTTAGAACGGTACATTCTGATTTCTTTCCGCTATTGAGAAGGCAGGAGAGAAGAGAGGAGAGATAACAACAACAAAAAATAGAAACACATCCTTGACTTTTCCCATCCTTTTTCATACCCATTCCATTAGTAATTCTGTGAACTCTGTCTTGAAAATATATAAATATATTCTAAATCCCTCCATCCATTTCTTCCATATACTATCATTGGCACTGTCTCTTACCTAGGCTATTGCAGTGGTTTCTTATTATACTTCTTTCTACTCTTGTCTCTCCTATAAGCCATTTTCCACATGGGAATCAAAGTGATCCTTTTAAAAGTTAATTAGATTGTGTAACTTCCCTGCTTGAAATTCCCCTGTGACTTCACATTCAATGCCAGGTTGATGTAAAACTGCTTGCCAAGGCCTTACATGTTCTAATTCCTGGTGGCCTTCCCCATCTCATTCCCTGGTTCCTTTACATATCTTTTCCGGCCCTGGTCATGCTGGCATTCATGTTGTTCCTCAGACATACTAAGTCTTCTTCAGGACATTCATAGTAAGCTTTTCTTCTCTCTTAATCTTCTGTTCCCTGGATTACCATATAAGTCATTATATCACTGCTTTTAAAATTTTTCAACCACACCAGCTCACCAAAGGAGACTTTCCTAACTAGGCACCAAAAATAGCTGGCACCTAACTCCTTCTCCTGTTTTATTTTTCTTCTGGACATTTATTTTTATCAGCACAGAACTCAGAACCCTTGTAATCTGACATTATATTGCATCTGTGTTTACAGAATTAGTTTTATTCAATGAAATAGAAGTTTTAGGTGAGCAGAGATTTAGTCATCATTGTTTCTAAAACCCAAGCAACAATCACTACTATAGAATATCTATGTAATAAAGAAGCTAAATAAGAAAGTTATCATATTAGCATCTTTACATGTATATAATATAATCATTTACCTAAATGTGCATGTGTATGTGTGTGTATGTGTGTTTGAGTTTGAAATGCTATAGTAGTTTATATTAATAGAAATGATAATATGCTGTTCTATGATGCTGAATTACCTTACAAATATCCTCTATGTAGTCACAAATTCATTCTATCAATCTCCATCTTCATTCAATTTATACAAATAACCTAGAATTTGCCAGGAAATTGTGTATAGTTCAAGGCACATCCTGCTCCAAAGAAAAGAAAGTTGATTTTTAATTTAATGTAACTCATTATGGTGAAGTTATTCAACACAAGTGTCTACCTCAAAAGCATTCTCTTCTTTCTATATACTTAACTGTCTCACTCTTTTTCTCAGTCGAACACTTGGTTGGTATTTTTGGTATCTTGTTTTAGTTAGAAATTGCATCCATCTATAAAGCAAAACAAAAAGCCAACAAAAAACAGAAATTAATAGTGATTTTCACCCTATTGGTTTAAGTTTTACACAAAATACATCTGAAGTTAGGCATTCCAGAGAGAGTAGGGCTGCTTTTTGAAGTTGTCTGGAAGCCTAATTCCTAATATTTAATTCTTATTTTCTCATCTCATTTCTGTATTGATGGCCACAATATAATTTAATATTGCAATTAGAGCTCCTGCCATCACATCAGTGTACCAAGCAGTAGTGGGAAGGAAACAGAAAAGGAGAAAGTAAATATTATTGCTAGTTGGGCCAGCTTCATTTAAGGAGCCACTCTGGAAACCCCACAAAACACTTCTGCTTATGTCTTATTTATTGTTCAAACATCACTGTCTACAAGACTGGAGAATGTAGTATTTAGATTCAATATATTGCTGCCCTAAATAGCATCAGGGTTGTATTACTGAGAAAAAAAGGGAGAGCGGATATTGGTAGAAAAATATCAGCCAATGCAAAGTGCATTTTGGTTTCATATATTCTACTGTTTCAAGTATTCTACTGTTATTATAGAAATTTGCATATACTTATTTTTCCACATTTTCCACTTGTAACCTATACACCAAATTATTGTGCTTTCTCTATCTTCTCATCTAGTAGTGTCTTTTACAAAATAATCAGTAAATATTTGTTAAGTTTTGATTCAAATGACAAACCTATTAGCTCGATTTCATTAGCACTTTATTCTAGCAGATGCTAAAATGCTGTAGAAGCCTTGTCTTTTGTGTTGTTGGCACTTCTGCAGACATTTTAAAAACAAGACAAATGAACACATTTTGTTTAGTACTGTATTTCCACACAAATGGCAAAATTGTACACTTAAATTTGAAGGAAAAGGTATCAACAGACTTTGGAAGAGAACTGTAAGAAATAAAAACACTGCTAACTGTGATTTATATTACATAAAATAAACAAAAACTGGAACTTCTAATGGAAATTGTGAATAGAAAGACCATCACTTGACATAATGAAGTTAAACAGAGGGAAAAATCAAACAGTACATGCACCTTTGTCCAAATTATATGCCATAAGAACAAAAACAGACATATATTGAACTCTTATACATAAAATAGGAGCAACTTTTTCTTTTTAAACTTTTATTGGTGCATTATATTATCATTCATAATTTCTCCTTGTGCTGTTGCTGGGCTCAGTTTGGAAACCTACTGCTCTCATCCTCCAAACCCCTCTGGCCTCCCATTCTCTTAGCTATCGCTCGCATCATAGAAATAACTGATATGATAAAACAAAACACATAAATAAGAAACCTCCTAAGAACTATTGTGAGAATGGCCAGTTGTCTGATGCTTTGCTATGTCTGTAAAACCTCTATTTGAAAGAGGGTCATGCACAAAATTCTGTCAATATAATCCCATTGCCTAAAATAATTATAATTCTCCTGAAAACTTTATTCACAGTCAATTGCTTTCTACTCAAGTGTCTAGATGCTACCTTTAAATTTAAGTCAAGCAGATAACCTAAATCTATAGATGTTTGAAGCAGCTTATAAAAGGCCAATGATGAGATACACACGAGCATTTTAAGCCTATTAAATATTAAGTTCTTTTAAAGACACAAGTGTAGGACTATGATTATGTATATCTATATCAGAATAATGGAGTGAAAAGAAATCTGAAAAATACAAAATAAATTTAATTCTTTTCAACACTCTCTATCTCTCTCTACATATACACCACAGGTGTGTAGCAATTTAAAAAAGTAAATAACCAAGTCAAAAGCAAAATTATCAACTTCACAAAATTTACAAAATCATAAAAGTTTGACTCAAAGATGCACACATATGATTAAAATATCTGTATAAAACTACCAAAATGGCATAGGATGAATATTTTAAGTTATATTTAATATTTTAAGTTGTTTTAAGTGTGATAACATCTCACTAAGAATCTTTGTAATATGAATTTATTTAGTAGTTTTACTATGAGAAAAATGAGTATGTTAAAATAGTATTCTAAACAATAATTATTGCCTATTTAGAAAAAGGTATATAATATGTATAATGGACAAATGAGTAAATGAAATAATATGTGTCATTTTGACTTGAAAAGTGACTATAAATTTAGTTAGTAATTATATTTGGAATATAGTTAAATTTAAATATTATGTTCAAGCTGATCATTGTAGAAACTGCCTGTAATCCCTGTACTTAGAAGCTGAGACAGAAGAATTGCAGGGCCAAGGCCAGCCACATCATCTTAATGAGGCCCTCAGCAACTTAGTGAGTCCTTATTTCAAAAACTAAAATAGGGCTATGAGTACAGCTCAGGGAGAGAATCCCCCTGGGTTTGATCCCCAGTACCACACACACACACTCACACACACACACACACACGCACACACACACACGCAACTATGTTAAGTTATGATAGAACTGCTGGCCATACATAATGCTATTTTTTTTTTGTGGGTCTGATGATTGAACTCGGGGGCATTCTACCTGTGAGCTACACCCCAGCCCTATTTTTTATTCTTTATTTTGAAACCGAGTCTCACTAAGTTGCAGAGTGCCTCACTAGGTAGCTGAGGCTGGCCACGAACCCGGATCCTCTGGTCTCAGCCTCCCGAATGCTGGAATTACAAGCGTGCGCCACCACGCCAGCTCATAATGCTATTTTTAATGTTTGATTAGTACTACTATTAAGATCTTATCAGTAACATTTAGTAGGAGCAAATATGAGCTCCTATCTACCTTCTTTTCATATCATTTGCAATCTTCTTTAGTAACTTGGATTTGTACCTTATTTTGGATCTTTCACATTATATATTGCAGAATTATGGTTATAAAATTTAAATGCTATCTATTAATGTTTGAAAATATGATAAAAAGCAAGCTTGATGATAGTATTTCTAACTTAAGACATTAAACAAATATTTTGTCTAAGTTGTTGGTAACGTGCTATCGCTAATGCCACACTACAAAATGGCTTTCAGTGTTAATTTATGAAAAGTATTTAAACAAATAAAAATATTCTAAATCATCGAGGAAATAAATCATCTACGATTAAAAATGCAGGTTTTTAGGCCGGGCGTGGTGGCGCACGCTTGTAATCCCAGCATTCGGGAGGCTGAGACCGGAGGATCCAGGTTCGCGGCCAGCCTCAGCTACCTAGTGAGGCACTCCGCAACTTAGTGAGACCCGGTTTCAAAATAAAGAATACAAAATAGGGCTGGGGGAGTAGCTCGGAGGTAGAATGCCCCTGAGTTCAATCCCCAGTACCGC
>PVLC010001537.1:125555-140124 GCA_004027655.1 Graphiurus murinus | reverse complement strand
TGGCGGTACTGGGGATTGAACTCAGGGGCATTCTACCTCCGAGCTATACCCTCAGCCCCCCATTTTTTATTCTTTATTTTGAAACCGAGTCTCACTAAGTTGCGGAGTGCCTCACTAGGTAGCTGAGGCTGGCCGCGAACCCGGATCCTCCGGTCTCAGCCTCCCGAATGCTGGGATTACAAGCGTGCGCCACCACGCCCGGCTTGTGACTTCCTTTTGAGAGGCAAATGGAGCTCTGAAAAATCACCTTAGGGATTTCCAATATGGAGTCAGCCCATTGTGAATGGGCCTTGCTTCTTAAGGATGAGCAAGCTCTGTTAAAACAAAACCACATTTTCCTTTCCTTCCCAATCCGTCTCCTTTCTGCCTAACTTGTGTTCCTTCTATTCTACCCCATCAGGGGCACCATTACAGAGCCACAGTGTGCTCCTGCACCTGAGGGAGAGCTCTCCAAGTCCGCCACACCTGGCTATAAAATTATATTTATAATATAACTTTTTTATCTCTCTTAAAGAGAGTCCCAAGGTTGTCTGTATTTCAGGCCCCACATAACCTGCAACTTGCCCGGGTGCCAGACCTGCTTATCTGTGGTCTCAGGTTCTTGTGAACAAAGCGTAAGGAAAAGTCGCTGGTGGCTCTGGGTGGCCACAGGTGGTAACACTGGCTCCCACCTGCCTGGGTGAATGTGGGCGCAGTAGTCAGCACCGACCCGGAAGTGAGCGCAGAGGCATGCTCCGCATGGAAACCCCCAAGGAGGGGGTTAGAAACCCGGAAGGTCTGAGGCCAGCTGCAGCAACTTAGCAAGGCCCTGTGTCAAAATAAAAAGGGCTGGGGGTGTAGCTCAAGTGTAGAGTGTCCCTGGGTTCAATTCTCAATACTGAAAAGAAGAGAGAAAGAGAGAGAGAGAAGAGAGAGGAGAGGAGAGGAGAGGAGAAGAGAAGAGGGAAAGTACTAAGGGTGAAAGCCGGCAGAGGGATGCAGATTTGCACTGGATTCTGTGCTCTGACAAGGTGAGAGGGTGGACAGGCAGAGGCAGAAGTATCTTAAGCCATTTTGTGTGGAAGAGGAAAGAGAATGGCCATTAACAGACCCACGGGGCAAAGGAGCGTGGCCTGCCAACCCTGCAGCTGACAATGGACAGGGCAGGCACTCTCCCAGGGTGCAGTAGTGGCCCGGAGGTGGCAGAGCGGCAGGGGAGGCGAGGGATGCAGCCCCAACCTTGACCAGAATGGAACAGTGGCAAAGTCCAGAAACCCCTTGTCTTGATTCGCGCACACATGCCAATAACATGATACTCAAAAAGTACTCAAGTGAAGCTGGGCGTGGTGGTGCATGCTTGCAATCCTAAACAGGAGGAGGCTGAAACAGTAGGATGACAAGTCCTAAGCCAGGCTCAGCAACTTAGTGAGGTTCTCAGAAACGGGGTGAGATCCTGTTTCCAAATAAAATTTAAAATAGGTCTGGGGGTGTAGCCTGGAGGTAAGAGGCCCCTGGGTTCCATCTCCAGTACCACACACACAAAGAAAAGTACTGAAGTGTTATTTGAATTGCGTGATGGAAGTGGTGGTCTTCCCTCCGCCTGCCATGGTCTTCTCTGTGCTTGGAGCCGGGAAAGATCTGAATCCCACCCCACCTAGCAGAGCGCGGGCCTGGCATCCAGCCCACACACTACCCTCCCTCCCTCCCACTGCGGGAGATGCGGGGTACCTTGCTTATGGGGTGTGGGGGGATGTGGAGTCCAGCTGGTGCCTCATTCTTAGGAAGCCCTGGACTCCTCACCCACCGTACCCTGGCCTTTGCCATCCATCTTGTCTCCTTCCTCCCTGCCTCCCTCCCCTCTCTCCCAGCACAGGGGTCATCCTGAAGCTTCAGCCACTGGGGACTGGGACACCACGCCCCTGTAGATGCCGGTGCCTGGGTCTTCTCTAGGTGGTTCAGACGCCAGGCCTCAGGCAGTTCTTTATTTATTTATTTTATTTATTTTTTAATTTTTTTTTTTTTTTGCGGTACTTGGGATTGAACTCAGGGGCATTCTACCTCCGAGCTATACCCCCAGCCCTATTTTGTTATTCTTTATTTTGAAACCGAGTCTCACTAAGTTGCGGAGTGCCTCACTAGGTAGCTGAGGCTGGCCGCGAACCCGGATCCTCCGGTCTCAGCCTCTGGAATGCTGGGATTACAAGCATGCGCCACCACGCCCGGCTCTCAGGCAGCTTTTTAAAGCCCTGCTTATTGCCAAGGTGGAATGCAGGAAGTTTTCCTTTAAATACCCAGAGAGGCACACTGTGCTTGGCAGGCAGGGTTATTTCTGGCTCACCCTACACCCAGTGAAGTCCTTTGGTGTTCTGACTTTATAGAGGGCGGGTCTCTCGGTGAGCTGGGCACAGTAAGCAAGTCCATGGCTTTGTTTCCCATCCCATCCATAAAAGCTAGACAAATCGGTGCTGGAGCTTAGCCAGCAGGAGGCACCCTCTGTGGTGGTCTCCTGGTACCTGCCTCTTCCTCCGATTAATTGGTCGCTCAGGAGCTCCTGCACAGGGACACGGCTCTCTTTTCAATCGGCCTCTTAAGTTGTTGTGACCACAGGCTCGGTTTGGGCACCGGGTACAGCCGGCTGCCCTTCACTACGCCTTCAGGCCGGTGCTGGGTCACACTTTCTGACCACTCTCCATCTCCGGCCAGAGGTGTTCCAGGAAATCTGGCACACACTTGTCTCTCTGCTCTTTCGCCTTGGGCAATAAAA
Organism: Graphiurus murinus; assembly: GCA_004027655.1. NCBI lineage: Eukaryota > Metazoa > Chordata > Mammalia > Rodentia > Gliridae > Graphiurus > Graphiurus murinus. The sequence continues at coordinate 137,381 of PVLC010001537.1, read as the reverse complement.
CATTGTGGCAGAACAAAGAGAAATTTGAAAAGATAAATTTCACCAGGAATCCTAACTTGGGGGCCTTGAAGTAGAGTCCAAGCAGGGCTGGGACTGTTTTCTTTGCCTTGCCCGGTTAAGGACTCTGCTGGATTGGACTTCACCTTAAGAAAGTTGGTTGTTTACAAAGGTTTGAAGGTTTTCTCTGTGACCCAATGATTGGGTGTGCCTTTGGAATACCAAAAGAATAAATTTGCTAAGTAAATTTAATTCCATCCTTCTTTTAAAGGAAAAGTTGAGAACAAACAATCTAAAAAAAAAAAAAAAAAAAAAGAAAAAGGAATCAGAACATATACCTGGCTTCTAGCTTGTGGATTTGTTTCCATAACACAGGAACACTCACCCAGGACTCGCCGCTCAGGAGGAAGCTGACCCTCAGGAATGGGCCACAGTTGTCACATTATAGAACCCTTCCAGGGCAGGATGTCCTCGTCCCCAGGAGACAATTTCTTTCAACTGGGTCATCTATTGGATTTAATATACAGGTTCCATTTCACTAAAGAAAGAGGAAAGGCTTAATAAACTTGGTAAATTTAGTAAAGTTAATTTTGAGAACCTAATTAGGTGTAGATTTATGAAAAATAGGCTAAAGTATCCTCTGGAACTCACAAACAAAACAAAAAAAAACAAAGTTAAAAGATCTTTTTATTATATAATGTAGGGCTAATCTTTCAACTTTCTCGTACCTTAGTTGTCATGATCAGCTCAGTCATTTTAGAAAACTAGAATACCTCAAAGTTATTTGGGGCAGCCATTATGATCAAAGATACAACTTCTATGATTTAGATGTCTTGCATTTTGAAATGAATTTAAAACTTATTTAGATATTGAGAAATACGTATCTTCATCAGGACTGTCTCCAATGCCATTGTCACTCATCATAGGACCCCAGGACCCATGTGTCAGCTGGAGAGTCTCAGGAGTGAACCCCAGAAGTTGATGGTGTCACAGGTCAAGCTTGAGCTGACGGCTCTCGGTGTCCTTATCATTGTGGAGATGAGGCGGCAGCAAGTCACACGCCGTGAGAGCTCCGAAGGTCTGGTGGGTACTGGAATCAAATCTCAGAAGTTGCCAAGTCGGGGCATCTCCAGTGTGACTCGCAGCACACAAATGATTCAATATTCAGAGTCACATAGTTTTACTTTTATCAGATTTTATGCATCCACGAATTTCCCTCTAAGAAAGCAATAATAACCCACCCTTGAGATTGTTTTTGGACACACTGGAGCTTTAACCTCCCACTTGAAAAACATGATCCAACATTCCAACAGTTCGCCCATGATCCTTGTTGACAATACATTCCTAACCCCATGGGTTCACAGCATTTTTAGTCACCTAGAACTAATCAGATCCAGCAGAGATTTCTGTTTGTTTTCTTTTGTTTTAACCATGGGCATAGAAAGTTTGTTTATCTAGTACAGGTTTTGTTTCACATCTGCAAGAGATCAAAGTTAGCATGGAAAGTATCTCCTGCATGGATAAGTTGTGAATTCAAAAGAATTGCAGGTGCCAGTAATTCAGTTTTTGGATGAAGTCTCATGGGCAAAAGCTGAAAATAGGGGTAAGCGTTATTACAAATCAACAGTAAGAAGTGCCCTGTCAACAAAAGATAGAGTGGAATTACTCTGTAGGAACTGAAAGAAATGACACCATTATTGGTAAAAATTAGGAGTATCAAGTAGCACGCTTGATGATTAGTTGTGAAGAATAGCTACTAAGAGAAATGTTGAATGTTTCAAAAACATTCGTTTCCCAAAATGAACACAATTATATAGGTATCAGCAAAAAATACATGGGCACATTTCAAATGCTATTGCCAAAGAAAAACTTCCCTCAGTAAACTCCATAATTCTACAATTGGTTCAGTTATTTTCAAGACTTTTCCTACAATCGAAAATTTGATGAGCATGAAGAACAAGGCTAACAGAAGAAACAAATCAGAGGAGTATATTTATGTGAAATGGGGGAAAGAAATGAGAAAAAAAGTCATTGAGGGTAAAGAGCAGGGGGTGACTCGGGCATCCTGCGGGGCTTTGTTATTTTTCTCTGCTTCTTAGGCCTCTACCCAGTGCCGGCTGCTTTTCTGAGTACTGAGGATACAGTGGGAACGAAACAACGCACTTTCCCTTGTGGGGTTCATATTCTAGGCTAGGGGCTGGCCAACATTTTCTCTAAAAGGCCAGGTAGTAAATAATTCAGTCTTTGTGAGCCATACAGTCTCCATCGTAATGCAAACATTTCCACGGAAAGACAAACGAATGACCATGACTGTGTTTTAATATAACTTTATTAAAACAGATAGCAAGCTGGGGTGGTGGTACACACCTGTAATCCCAGTACTTGAGAGGCTAAGGCAGGGGGATCGCAGGTTTGAGACCAGCCTCAGCAACTTAGTCAGACTCTCAGCAACCTAGCTAGACTCCGTTTCAAAAAAACAAAACAAAAAAAAAACAAAAAAAAACAGCTCTTGGTAGAGCTTGAAGGTAGACTACCCCTGTGTTCAATCCCCAGTACCATAAAAAAACAAAAACCAGATGGCAGGCTGACTAACTCGTGACTGTGTTCCAATAACATTTTATTAAGATAGACAGCAGGCTGATTTAACCCGTGACTGTGTTCCAATAAAACTTTATGAAGACAGATAGCAGGCTGCTGTGGCCCAAGGCCATGGTTTGGCAGACCCCTTTCTAAGTGGAAGGAAATCAGTAACTATCATTTTGGGTAAGGTCAAGCACATGGGAGGAGGTGAAGCAGGCCCAAGAAGGAGTCCCTGCGCTGGGGCCCTTGGAGAAGGGTTTGCTGACAGCGCCACGGTGGAGCAGAGGATCTCAAAGTTCGTGCAGAGGGTAGAAGGAAGATGGGGAGCCAGACTGGGCCCAGGGGAGCGCAGGCACGGAGGGTGGGGGAGTCCGGCCTGAGAAAGGCAGGTGGGGCTCCAGACAGCGAGGGGCTCCCCTGGGAAGAGGGTCAGTGCCCCGTGTGGAGACAGGCGTGGAGGGGTGTTTCGGGAGCTGGGGAGCGCGTGCGAGGCCGCAGTAATTGGGAACCCGAGTCTGTTCTGAAGTCTAGGACGACTCACCATTTTGGCTCAAACAACTTAGAGACCATGGCAAAGGCCAGTGTTTATGGGAGCTGCGGAAAGAAACGAAAGCCCTCAAACAAGGAGGATTCTGATGCAAAGGAGGAAGGCAGAACCAGGCCAGAGCCACGAGAACCCACGAGGTCAAGGGGGTTTATTACGTTTCGTTTCTGCCTGGGAGGTTTGGTTTTTGTTTTCAATTTTGTTTGATGGGATGGGGGCAAAGTGTTTCTATGATGATGGGGAAGTCCCGTAGGAAACGGTGACAGTAAGGGGAGGAGAGGGACGCTTGCAGTAGGGAGTAGGGAGAGGGCTTGTGCATGGAGGGCTGGACTCCAAGTGGGAAGGTGGATGAGTCATCGCATGTAGCAAGGGAGACACAGGGTCACGGGCGGGTGGGGAGCACTTCTGCTCGGGAGGATGCGGATTGACGCTCTCACTGTGACAAACGATGATCTGAGAGGCTCTGACAACACTCGCCCTCTCTGAAGACAATAAACTCAAGAAGTGTTACGGGAAGTAATGAATGCTCCGGGAAGAAATTTCATAGCCTTTAAAAATATACTTTTATTGGTGCATTGTAGTTTCACATCATAATGAAGTTGGGAGTGATAGGCACACAGCCGTGCTCGACGCTTGGTGAGCTTCCCCCTCCCTCCCTCCCTCCCTTCCCCCTCCTCCCCTCCCTCCCTTCCCCCTCCTCCTCATACATGATATTGGCATTGGTAAGCTCCCATTTGTATATAACATGTGTGGAAGTGTTTGTCCGTTCATTCTCCCTCCCCTAAGCCCCTCCACCACACCCCTGGGCTTCCTCCTTCTTTACCTAAAGTCACTCTTGTATCCTGATTATGCCCTACCTTCCACATATGAAAGAAAGCACACAACCCTTCACCTTTTGTGACCAGCTAATCTTACTTATCATGTTCTCCAGGGCCATCCATTTCTCTGCAAATGACATAATTTTGTTCTTTTTTTATGGCTGAGTAGAATTCCACTTTGTGTATATCCCATAATTTTGTAATTCATTCATCTGTTGATGGACACCTAGGCTGGCTCCATGATTTAGCTATTATGAATTATGCTGCTATAAACATGGATATGCATATGTCACTATAATATCTGATTTTAATTACTTTTGAAAATACCAAGGAGTGTCATAGCTAAATGGTGGCTCCATTCCCAATCTTCTGAGGAACCGCCACCCTGATCCTGATCTCCATAGTGGCTGCACTTATTTGCAATCCTACCAACAGTGAAGAGTAAGAGTTTCTATTTCCTCATATCTTCACTAACATTTATCATTGAATCTCAGTGTAGTTTTTTAGTTTTGGTGTGTGTGTGTGTGTGTGTGTGTGTGTGTGTGTGTGTGTGTGTTACTGGATATTAAACCCAGGAGCATTCTACCTTCGAGCTATGCCCCTAGACCTATTTTTTTTTTTTTTTAATTTTGAAACAGGATCTCACTAAGTTGCAGAGTGCTTCACTAAGTTGTTGAGGCTGGCTGAGAACCTGTGATCCTCCTGTCTCAGCCTCCCAAGTACTGGAGATTATAGGTGTGCACCACCATATCAGGCTTTCAGTTTAGTTTTGATTTGCATCTCTGTAATTGCTAATGATTTTTTTCACATATTTATTGGCCATCTGTATCTCTTCTTTTGTGAAGTGTCTATTTATTTCCATTGCCCATTTCTTAATTGGGGTACTTGTTTTCTTAGTGTTAAGTCTTTTAAGTTCTTTGTATATTCTAGATATTAGTCTTATTAGGAGGATCTGGCAAAGATCTTCTCCCATTCTGTAGGCTCTCTTTTTAGAGTCTTGATGATTTCCTTTGTTGCACAAAAAAATTTTAATTTAGTGCCATCCCATTTATTAATTCTTGTTTTAATTTTTTGAGCTTTGGAGGGTCTTATTAAGGAAGTTTCTACCAGTGTTGGAGCACTGGTTCTATACTCTTCTTTAATAATTTCAAAGTCTTTGGTCTAATTTCCAGGTCTTTAATCTGTCTGGAGTTGACTCTTGTGCAGGGTGAGAGGTTGGGGTTTAATTCCATTTTTCTACAAATGGATAACCAGTTTTCCCAACACCATTTGTTGAAAAGGCTATCTTTTCTCCATTGTATGTTTTTGGCACCTTTGTCAAAAATCAATTGGCTATAAGTGTGTGGATTTGTTTCTGTATTTCCTATTCTGTTCCATTGGTCTATGTGTCTGTTTTTGTGCCAGTACCATGCTGTCTTTTTGTTTTGTATTGTTTTGTTTTGCAGTACTAGGGGTTGAAACCAGGGGAATTCCATCTCTGAGCTACATACCCACTACTATTTTTTATTCTTTATTTTGAAACAGGGTCTCATTAAGTTGCAGAGAGCCTCACTAAGTAGCTGAGGCTGGCCAGGAACCCAGATCCTCCTGTTTCAGCCTCCCAAGTACTGAGATTACAAGTGTGTGCCACCATGCCCAGCTTACCATGCTGTTTTTATTACTATAGCTCTGTGGTATAATTTGAAGTTAGGCATGGTGATACCCCCTGCCTGGTTCTTATTTCTGAGAATTGCTTTGGCTATTCTGGGTCTTTTGTTTTTCCATGTTAATTTTAGGACTGATTTTTGTAGAAGAATGACATTGATATTTTAGTAGGGGTTGCATTGAATCTGTAGATCACTTTTGGTAGAATGGTCATTTTCATCATTTTAATTCTGCCTATCCATAGCATGTTTAAAGACAAAAGAGCTGCAGCTGAGGAGCTGGTGGAAGGTCATTCCAGGAAAGGCTGTGAAAGGTTCCAGGACTCTGAGGAGGGTCATGTGACCTGGACAAGGGGCCAGATCACACTCTTCCCAGAGCATGCGTTCAGAGGTGCAAGGAACGTCACAGTGTAAGGAAGGGAGGAAATGATTGGAGAGCATGGAAAATGTTATAAGAGTTTAAACTTGGCATTATCATAATCCATGGGGCCCTTCAGGTTCTGTGCAAGGGAAGGGAAAGCCAAAGCTTCCTCTGCACTGAGACACCAACAGAGACGTCTGCTGCCAGGCTCAGTGTGTTATCTCTGGCTTGCGTCATGAACGATATCACAAGTTTAAGCCAACCAGGCCAATTATACCTAGCTCCTTGGGGAATTGTGACAGAGAAAGCTGCTGTACAGGAAACAACGTGGCAGGTAGAATTGGGAGAAAAATAAACTTGACCATTAAGAATAATTAACATGTCTTGGGAGGCTGAGATAGGAGGATCACAGGTTGGAGGTCAGTCTCAGCAACTTAATGAGTCCCTTGGCAACTTAGCAAGACCCTGTTTCAAAATGTAAAAAATAAATAGGGCTGGATGTGTAGCTTGGAGGTAAATTCCCCTAGGTTCAATCCCCAGCACCAAAAAAACAAAAACAAAAACAAAGGTCAATACATATGTAGAACTAATTTTGAAGTTCTAAAGTACTACAAATAAACATTTATCTCATAAGAAACAAATTCTAGAAATGACTCATGTCCAGACAACAGGGAATCTGGCAGAGTGAGTATCCACAATGCTTCTCCTGAAATATTACGTCTTCCCAGGTGGACGCCTCCCAGTGTAGACTGTCCTGCAACCAGAGGGCCAGGGCCACCTACCTGCAGCCGGCCTCAAGACTGCCTGAGATCTGGTCCAAAGTCTTGACCTTCAGGAACAATGAGCAATTAAGGCAAACTTTGTCCAGAGAAATTACCAATTGACCTGGAACCTTCGGTTTTAGATTTAACATCTCAAAAGAAGACTATGAGATTTATGCACCAACCATTGAAACAAATCCTAATTGAAGTCACTGTCTCTCCGGAGCACAGTGGTGTCACACTCGGGAACAAGTCCGTCCTTTACAGAAAGCCCATGGTTCACAAGGGGAGTGAATCAGAGAAGGAAGACTGGGGGCACTTGTCACTCACACCAGGAGTCTGGCTTTCCTCCTGGCTGCACAAATGACTTGCTGTTGTAATCTTGAGCAAACTGCTGATGGTCCAGGTCCCGAGTACTGAACTCCCTCCCATCCCAGCAATGACCAGGACTAAGAAATCCCCAAAACACAGGACAATTTCATCTCTCAATTACCAATAGTTGACAGTAACAAGTGACTAAGAAAGAAAAGAGAGAGAGAGAGAGAGAGAGAGAGAGAGAGAGAGAGAGAGAGAGAAGGAGTTCAAAAAGCAAAAGCAAGCTATCCTTTTCCATGGTGACCACCATTAAGGGACAAGCATTTCCTCCAGGAAATGATGGCTTTGTCTTGGAAGGAATACACATGAGGATGCCTTTTTTTTAAATGTGCTTTTATTGGTGCATTATTGTCTCACATCATAATGTCAATCATGTTGACATTGACATACAAGCACACAGCACTTGGTGCTCCCCCTGCCTTTTTTTTTTTTTTTAATTTTGTATTACACTGCATGTTCATGAACTTGTGTTTTATTTTCTTAAAAAACTCACCAAGCATAACAAAAGTTACAGCCCTCCTTCAGGAAAGGTGACCTCTGTTAGGATTCTGATTAGTGATTAGAAAGAACAAGCGCCTCGGGCCTGTCTGACTCCTGTAACACAGGACTGCAGAGTAATTTTATTCATTTGCTCTCCAGATATTTAGAGCCTTTAGTAAATTCTTCTTTGGAAAGAAGTGATTTCTCATACTCTTCACAATGGTCCACCATATTTTCAGTAAGTTCATAGCAGGGTTTTACTTCTCTTTGGAGATAAAAGCAAATTCTACACCAAATCTAATGGCTTACGCTCTATGTATTATTTCAGATCTGAAAAATAGAATTTTAAAATTTTCAATTATTCTAAACAACATGCGGGTTAAGTATATAGATTTTAGAATCCAACAAACCAAATAAATGGGAAATAATAGAGTCAAATAAATGAAGATATTTCTATTATCAGACATCCAAACTGTAGATCATTGTTCTGACAAATCTTTTATTGAAACTCAAGCACTTAGCAAAGCAGAAGTGCTACAAGCATACTGGAATTAAAAAAAATTGAGAGACCAATCCTTACCTTCTTTAGCCCTAGAATATAAATAACTAGGTGTTGCAACCGCAGGGCACTGTATGCACATACAGTAAAAATAAAACAAAGGGCAATGGTAGCAAACATGGCCCTGGCATGCCTCCCTGCACCATGACTCAAAAGATCAGGAGACTTGGCAAAGAAATGCAAATAGCACACACTCATGAGCCATAAACCAGAGTGGACTTGTGATCTGAAAACTCAGGGCAGGCTGGGCGTGGTGGCACAGGTGGCTCATGTTTGTCGTCCCAGTACTTGGGAGGCTGAGGAGGATCTGTGGTCTCAGTCAGCCTCAGCTACTTAGTGAGGCCCTCCTGCAACTTAGTGAGACCCTGTTTCAAAAAGAAAGACTAGCTGGGTGTGGTGGTGCATGCTTATAATCCCAGTACTTGGGAGGCTGAGACAGGAGGATTGCAGGTTCTTGGCCAGCCTCAGCTACTTAGTGAGGCCCTCTGCAACTTGATGAGACCTGGTTTCAAAATAAAGAATAAAAAATAGGTCTGGGGGTGTAGCTCAGAGATGGAATGCCCCTGAGTTCAATCCCCAGTACCGAAAACAAAACAAAACAAAACAAAAACTCAGGGCAGGATCTGTTTGCTGCACTCTACAGTTTTGGACTCTCATGTCTTTATTTTTAAATTTTTTAACCTGTATTGGTGACAACAGATGTGTATGATGGAGGAGATGCTAAAACTGACTGAGTGAGTCTTGCACACAGCAAGGGCATGGGCAGGGTGGACGGGTCCTTTAAAACCACTGCATGACACCTGTCACTCCCTCACCTGAATTAGGAACTTGCCTTGCATACTAATCAATAGTGGTCACTGCCATTGCCAGTTAGAAAAAGGGTCAATACTGCCGGGCGTGGTGGCGCACGCTTGTAATCCCAGTACTCAGGAGGCTGAGAGAGGAGGATCACAGGTTCATGGCCAGCCTCAGCTACTTAGTGAGACACTCCACAACTTAGTGAGACCCTGTTTCAAAATAAAGAATAAAAAATAGGACTGGAGGTGAGGTGTAGCTCGGAGGGAGAATGCCCCTGGGTTCAATCCCCAGTACCACAAAAAAAAAAAGAAAAGAAAAAGGGTCAATAGATATACATATACAGTAACTCTATACTAATTTTACTTTTTGTGAGAAAACTTGATGTTCAACATTTAACACAATCTTCTTGGAAAGAGAAAACACTTGATAAGAACGGAATATGCTGCGGTTAGAGTGGGGGCTGGAAGCCAGGTACCGAGCTATACAACCCCTGATCCCAGCCGTGCAGGAGGCTGAGGCAGGAAGTCGGTAAGTTCTAGGCTGGTCTCGGCAGTTTCCTGAGACCCTGTCTCAAAATAAAAAGAAAAGGGGCTGAGAGTGCAGATCGGTGGTAGAGTGCTTGCCTAGCATATGAGAGGTCCTGGGTTCAATTCCCAGCACTGTCTTAAGGGACAAAAGGGGGGTAGAGTCAAACTGTGGGGACTCGAATGCCGGGCTCTCTCGCTTGTTCCTGTGTAACCTGGAGAAAGCCATGTGGCTGCTGTGTACAGCACAGAATGGACTTGTGGACGTCCTTCCCATCCTTATCACCCTCCACAACTGAGCTGCCCTCAAACCACTGCAGAGAAGCCGGCCCACATCCAGCCAAGAACGTGGCTCTGGGGGTCTCCCAGCTTGCTGGGAGCTGATGAGTACATCTGCCGTCCACAAACAAACGATCATCTAGGAATGAGCACATCTCCTTCACATAATATCATCTCATTTTTTCTTTTTAAAAAAACTAATATGTAATAAAAAGTGCATTGTAAAAAACAAAAGTAGAAAAAATAAATGGGAATGGTGATCTTGCAGATTTGTCTGCTGTGTACTGAACATCCACCATGCACAAGGAGTGGTTTTGCTGGGTGTTGAAGATATGATATGGAGGTGGTACCCTGCAAGGCCAGTGTCAAGCAGTAGAGCCAAACACATATATGAAAAGATGGAGCCAGGCATGGTGTGCAAGCTGGTAGTCCTAGTACTTGGGAGGCTGAGACTGGAGGATCTGGGTTCTCGGCCAGCCTCAGCTACTTAGTGAGACCCTGTTTCAAAATAAAAAATAAAAAATAGGGCTGGGGGTGTGGCTCAGAGGTAGAATGCCTCTGGATTCAATCCCCAGTACTGCAAAAAAAAAAAAAAAAAAAAAAAAAAAAGGGCTGGTCATGATGGCACACACCTGTAATCCTAATATTCAGGAGGCTGAGGCAGGAGGATCATAGGTTTGAGGCCAGCCTCAGCAACTTAGAGAGACCCTGTTTCTGTTAGGTCAGATGCCGAGAGGAACCAGGCCAGAGGAGGACTGGAGAACAAACCGTATTTCTACAACTGCCAGCAGTTGGCCGGAGACCAAAATGGCGTCAGCCCCAAAGGACACGAGGTGGGGGTACTATTTACAGGGGAGGGGTGTGCAGAGTGCAGACAGCTGGACTCGTGAAACCAGAGGGGTCAGTTTCAGTGAGACCCAGCGAGGTCAGTTTGTTTCGCCAGGAGGCTAGCGTTAGCACAGCAAGGTCTCTGCTGGAGACAGACGAGGACACAGCAAAGGGCTGCTGCCCCCGGAGCGGGAAACTGTGGCTCCCTGTGCCGTGCCTGGGCTCCAACGGTGAGGATGACACCGTCCTGACAGCTTCAAAAGAAAACCAGTACCAAACCCAAACCCCAAAACACATCTATTAGATGCCACGTTCCACATCAGAAGTATAAAGTATGTGTTATGAAAGTGTAGAGAGAAAGAAAATGGAATAAAATAAGGAAAACGGAGAAGTTCCCTGGTCTTAGGAAGGTGTAAATAGACTCTCTAGAGAACGGGGTAGGAACAGGGGGATCCCAGCTTCTTCTTTTCTACGGAGACACAATGGCTAGCAAAGGCAGGCCCTAGGGACCCCCTCAACCCCCCGAAAATCACAGGAGGAGTGCTGGGCCTCACAGGGTAACAGAGGACCCTTCCCTCCCCTCACACCGTAAAGGACTTTATGGGGCGACTATTCATGTGCACCCCGCACCCACTGGAAACACCTCTGTCACCCATATCTGGTGTGTTCCAGCCCTCCCCTCGTCTGCATGAACGAAAGTGCCCCTGGACTTGGGGCCAACCCTCACGTCCCCAAGGATGATCTGCTTCTCTGGATAACGACAGCAAAAAGTAAATAGCCCATGTTTCTAAGTGTTTCGTCGGCTTCGCTGGGGGCAATTCAACTCAGGAGAAAACCGGCCAAGTAAAAGTTGTCCTGTTTTTTTTTTAAGTATCTTCCTCCTTCTGTATATCTCATTTATAAATATTCTCTACTTATTTATCAGATACAAAAAAAAAAAAAAAAATACCAGGGCATATCTGGTCTTCACATTCAGAGCACTCTGCTTGGGGGGAGGTGGGCCTTGGAGCTAGGTAGCCACTTGGAAAGGCTGCCTGTGTGTTTGTGTGTTGTTGGAACTGAACCCAAATCCTTGAACATAGCCGGGCGTGGTGGCGCACGCTTGTAATCCCAGCATTCGGGAGGCTGAGACCAGAGGATCCGGGTTCGCGGCCAGCCTCAGCTACCTAGTGAGGCACTCCGCAACTTAGTGAGACCTGGTTTCAAAATAAAGAATAAAAAATAGGGCTGGGGGTGTAGCTCGGAGGTAGAATGCCCCTGTGTTCAATCCCCAGTACCG
>PVLC010001537.1:104388-125455 GCA_004027655.1 Graphiurus murinus | reverse complement strand
CCAAATCCTTGAACATGCTAGGCAAGCACTCTAACACTGAGCTATATCTCAGCCCTGGGTGGTTTTTTTGTGTGTTCTATTTTGCTTTGCTTTGTTTTGAGACAGGGTCTTGCTAAGTGTCTCAGGTTGGCCTCAAACGTGGGATGCTCCTGCCTCAGCCTTCCAAGTAACTGGGATTACACGTATGTGCCACCTCACCCAGCCTGGAAAGACTGGCTCCTGAATGCCACGTGTGGCCGAGCAAGTGTGAGTCTGTGGGTTATTACGACTAGTGACTCTGAAAATCAAGACGAGGCTCAGGGAATGGTCAGTAAGAGCCCAGGCTGGGGCGTCCGGACCTCAGAGCAGAGGTGGAGTTCAGCACCCCCAAGGCACTGATTCGATCCCCACCTCCCCCATGCAAAAAGAGATCAGTTTTAGAGTGGCTTTAAATAAAATCAAATGTGATTTTATATTCTTCTCAGAAATGCATTTAAGTTTATTCAAGAAGATTAAAAAAAAAAAAGCAACAAGCAGATGAAGAGAAGTTTCTGGAACTGAGCTGGTAAGGCTGGATCTTTGTTTCCATAATAAAATATAATAAAATGATCTAATAGCCCTTCATTTGAAACTCAGCCTTGGTATTGAATACCATACAGTGAAGCGTGTTCATCTCAGTTGGCCCTTGTCTGTGATCCAGTAAAATCTCACCAAGGAAAAAGCCTGCGTCAACCGGCTGCTCTAACTTCCCTTTTTTTTCTTTTCCTTTCCTTTCCTTTTTCTTTTCTCCCCCCCCCTTTTCTTTTTTCTTTCTTTCTTTTTTTTTTTGTGGGTGTGGTGCTGGGGCTTTTGTGTGATGGAGCCATCATCTGTGGTTGCTACCTGGTCCCTGGATCAGGCGCCAACCTAGTCACGCAGACCATTCACAGCCACAGAGCCTCTGCCTGTGCAGGACACTCCTCCGTGACCAAACATCCTGCCCGGGCTACCCTGACAGGCAAACACTTGACACACCCTTCAAGGATACGTTTTTATTTTTATTTATTTATTTATTTTTTTGCAGTACTGGGGATTGAACCCAGGGCCATTCTACCTCTGAGCTACACCTCTAGCCCTATTTTGTTGTTGTTGTTATTCTTTATTTGAAACAAAGTTTCACTAAGTTTAAGTTTCGTAGAGCCTCACTAAGTAGCTGAGGCTGGCCTCGAACCAAGATCCTCTGGTCTCAGCCTCCCAAGTACTGGGATTAAAAGCATATGCCACTATGCCTGGCTAAGGATACATTTTTAAAAATAAAATAATTAATATTAAATTAAATTAATATTAAATATTAATTAAAATAATATTCCACCTCTGAGCTACACCCCCATCCCTTTTTAGTTTTTATTTTGAAACAGGGTCTTGCTAAGTTACCACTCTCTGACCTTGAAACTTCGATCTCAGCTTCCCAAATACAGGGGTTGCAGGTGTGCACCACAACTCCCGGCTTGCCTCCCTACCTCTCCAAGGTATTTGGGGTCCCTGTTATGAGGTGGGGGACGGTCCAGTGGTACAGTGTGGGTGGAGCTGGATTCTCTGTCAGCCTTACCATTGCAGCCCACGTGAGCAGCTGAGTCTCAGTGAACCCCGATTCCTCATGTGAAGCTGGGCACAACAGTGCTTCCCACTTCACTTGTAAGGTGGTTGTGAATACCTAATGAAAATGCAAAGTACTTTTAAAAAGTATAATTCTTTTGTGCATCCTTGACTAAAGGCATGGAATTAAGCATCTATAAGGATATATAGATATATGTATATATATGCATATATATGCTAATTATTGTGATATATTATTTTTAAAACTTTGCCTTTTTTGTGTGTGTGGTACTGGAGATTGAACTCAGGGGCATCTACCTCTGAGCTACACCCCCACTCCTATTTCTTATTCTTTATTTTGAAACAGGGTCTCACTAAGTTGTGGAGAGCCTCGCTAAGTAGCTAAGACTGGCAGAGAACCCAGATCCTCCAGTCTCAGCCTTCCAAGTATTGGGATTACAAGCGTGCACCACCACACCTGGCTAAAACTTTTTTTTTTTTAAATCATGGTTAAGCTCACTGACTTTTAATTTAAAAGTCTGTTATCTGCCAGGTGTGGTGGCTCACACCTGTAATCCCAGTACTTGGGAATTTAGCAAGACTCTCAGCAACCCTGTTTCAAAACAAAAATAAAAAGAGCTGGGGATGTAGATCAGAGGTAAGATGTCCGTGGGTTCCATCTCTGGTACACACGGGCACACATACACACAAAACCCTCCAGTATCCATGTATATGTACCTCAAACTCAGCATAATTTCCCACCAGTCTAGGTCTTATATTTATTAGTATGGTTAATAACACCATTATCTCTCCATTTGAGAGAAAAAGAGTAATCAGACAGGCCTCATGGATTCTTTCTGCCCCTTTGACCACGCACCTTCCATACGCGAATGCACCTCGTCATGTGCACAGGCAGGAGTGGAGAAACAGGCGCAGCCCTTCCAACCAGGTCACTGCTTGAAGTCTGCATCTGCAGCTCCTGCCAGCCTCTGGGCCCACTGCAGAGCCAGGGTCTCACTAAGTTGCACCGTCCACCCCACCTCCATCTAGCCTCCGTGCGACTGCTGCCACGGCCTTGAGGCTCAAATGCTTGCTGGTTTTCTTCCTGCCTACATTTTAATTTATTTTTTTTAATAATGGATCTAACATAAATTCTAAACACTTTCGCAACGAACACAAGACTCTTGAAAACCGGACACCAGCCTGCTGACTCGGGTTAATCTTCTAATGCTGCCTCCTTTGCCTGGACAGCCTTTCCCTGGGAGCTTCTGCTGAAATGCCACCTCTTTCACGAAGGCGTCCTGGCCTCTGGAGGCTGGGCTGGAGGCCGCGTCTCCACATACTCCGTGGCTCTCAGGATCAATGTTAAACAGCTGCCTGCCACTGGGTTGTCCTTTGTCCATCTGTCTCCTCACCAAGGTCCTGGCAGCTGGCGCAGGGCTCACCACACGCAAAATGGTGAGCAGGCCGGGTGTGGTGACACACATTTGTCATCCCAGTACTTGGGAGGCTGAGACCGGAGGATCACAGGTTCGTGGCCGGCCTCAGCTATTTAGTGAAACAGGGTCTCACTAAGTTGTGGAGTACCTCAGTAGTTGTCTCTGCTCCTCTCCGGGTGTCTTGCCGCCTCTAGCCTCACCTCGTGCTTATTCCCGACGCTGCTACCACAGCCACGTGAGAGGTGCACGTGTTTCCGGGTTCCTATCTTGTATACTCTCCGGTGGCTTTCATTGCCTGTGAAATAAGAGACAGCTCTTCGCCATCCGGGACTTCTCAGAGCCGTCGTCTGTGGTTGCTACCTGGACCCTGGATCAGGCACCGACCTCGTCCCCTGACAATTTACAGCCACGGAGCCTCTGCCTGTGCAGGACACTCCTCTGTGACCACGCATCCTTCTCCTCTTCCCCAGCAGGCGAACATGTGACGCATCCTTCAAGGATACATTTTAAAAAATAAGTCCATTTAAAACTCTTCCGTGAAGAGCCCTCCCCTCATTTGCATTCTCCGTAAAGCACGGCTTGTAACTATTCTAGAAGCACCCGAGCAGGTCACGCGGGAACCGTTTGGGCAGCGGTGCCATCAGTCATAGATCTTGACAGGTTCTATGGGCCCATGTCCCTGCGAAGTGAAATCGGGTTTTGTTTCTTCAAGCTGTTCAACGTGGCAAGGAAACAGAAGGGCTGAAGATATGGAAAGTGAGACAAAGGCGCACTGAGAACATGTAAACAAAGAAAAAAGAAAGGAGAGGATGTAAGGTGACTTAAAGGGACCTCTAAGGCACCTCTGTAATGTGTCATTCCTGAGAAGGACGGGAGGAGGTGACAGATCCCGGGAAGCTGGCTGTGGGCAGATCCCAATTGTGCCCCGGGAGCGGTACCGGGCTTCGGCTGGTTCAAGTCAGCAGGACCAGTTATGGGTTCCAAACAGGGCACTTTGAACCAAATTCTTGAGGTTTTCCTCACAAATATACACAACTTCTTTTGAAGATTTCACTTCAAAGCAGCTCTCTGCAAAGCCCCACCCCTTCCCTCTTGGATACAATATGCTCATTCAGTGAATAAAGTACCCAGGGAAGAAAAGTATTCTTTAATAGAGAATTGTCAGAATCAAGGCTTTAGAGACAGAGGCCTGTTAAAAGGTCTTCCAGGTCGTTTTTTAGCCTGCTTCTGCTTTATAACATAGCGCACATGGGAGATGATATTTGTATCTTGGCTCCTTGACGTAAAGATATAAATCTGCCTGAGGATACAAGTGACCAACAGGGGCTCAAGGCCCCAAACACCTGGGACGGAGGAGATAGAAAATCCCAGAGCATCTGCAACGACTCCTGCTCGGGAAGAATACTGGATACCTTGCCGCAGCTCAGAGGGCGAGACAACGAGGCCCCAAAGCTGGCCCAGCACCACAGAGGTCAACAAGGCCCTGCGGCAGAAGACCTGGCACTGGCCGGTTCCAACAGCAGCTGCAGGCATCAAGGGTCCACAGACCAGGAGGCACCCAGCATCGGAGACGGAGTCACAAAAATCAGTCTCTCCCACGAATGTCCGTACCATATGCAATTGTGTCTAAAGGCAGTAGATAGATAGATAGATGATAGATAGATAGATAGATAGATAGATAGATAGATAGATAGATAAATGGAAAATTCATTGACAAATTCTCTTAGTTCACTTAAAATTGCTAGATAAAATATTTTAAAAATTGTACAATGAACAGAAGAGGCTGTCAGGAGTAGAGCGTGACTGGAGTTCACTCTGGCTAGGATAAGGGAGCCATGGAGCCCTCTGAGCAGAGGAGCTCGACTCTCTGGTTTAACATGCAGAAGGCCCTTGCTCCTTGCAGAAGCAGATGCAAGAGGGGAGTCAGGGGATAGCCGAAACGGTGGTATGGACGGGGCGGTGGTAAGAGATGTCCAGGATTTACCGGCCAGATCTGGCAAGGACTAAGAAGAAGCAAGATGACTGAACAACAGGCAGGAAGGAGGAGATTCAGAGACCGAGCCCTGCACCTTCAGAGGCGAGCTGCTGAAGAGGGGCAGCAAAGATGATCTCACCCCGTCCGAAGGCTTTAAATATACGCTCATCTAAGTGTTGAAAACTTCAGGCTTTAATTCCCACCCCAGGCTTCTTCCTAGGAATTCAAGAGCATGTATCTAGTTGGCTACTTTTTCTCTCCATTTGGATGTCTCCAACATGTCTCAAAATCATCGGGTCCAAGCTGGGTGTGGTGGTGCACACTTGTAACCCCAGTACTTGGGAGGCTGAAACAGGAGGATCCGGGTTCTCGGCCAGCCTCAGCCTCTTAGTGAGGCCCTCCGCAACTTAGTGAGACCCTGTTTCAAAATAAAGAATAAAAAAAAAAAAAAAATCAACAGGTCCAAATTTGAGCATTTGGCCTTCCCTCAAAAAACCCAATCCTCTCGGTTTTTCAGAGGATGGCGACATCCTCCTCCTGCCTGCTCAGCTCCCCAGACTTGGAATCTCTTCCCCCACACCCTGTCCAACCTGCAGGGATCCCCTTGGCTCTGCCTCCCAGAATTCGAGCATGTCTCCCCTCTGCCAGCTACCCGCATGGCCTATTGCCTGGCCTATTGCTGCCTTCTAATGGGTCTCTCGATTTCTACCCCTCCACCCCCCCGCCCGCCCCGAGCCGTGGTCTGTTTCTCTCTGAGCAGCCAGGATAGTCCCACCAGAACTAAGCTGCACCTCGATTCTCTGGACAGAACCCTTCCACAGCTCCTTGTCTGTGGTCAAGTAAAACCAAAGTGCTGTGGCTGCCGGGCCCTCACCCTGCCCGGCCTGTCCCCCGAGCATCTCCTGCATCTCTCTGTCACCGTGGCATCTCCTCTCTCCTCAGGTCCCCTGCACACACCCACCTGCAGGCTGTGCATGGGTCCTTCTGATGAGGTAGAATAAGAAGAGTAAAATTTAGGTAGGAAGGAGACACTGGGAGGAAAAGGAAAAATATAGTTTTTAAAATCTGGAGAGTTTTAAGCTAACTCCACCCCTTGGAAGTTTCTTAGGAGGTCCCACACCCTAATCCCCGGAAGCCCTGCCCCCACCTGAGGTTCAGGGCCAAGGTCAGATCCATCTTGAAACCTGAGGAAGAGGAGGATCCAATCTTCCCTGTGCCCACCCTCTTTTGGAACGCCCACCTATGGCCCACCTCTACCTGAGGAAGAGGAGGATCCAGACTTCTTCTGTGCCCACCCCTCTTAAAAAGGGAAGGACCCCCTTCCCTTGCCCCTTGTGCTCTCTCGCCTGCCCTCCTGTTCAGAAGATCTCCGCTTACCCATTTCCCTGACTTTCCTGAATAAAGACCTGCCTGTTGTTCCTGACTGGCATGTGTTAAAATTTTTTTTTTTTTTATCACAGAGGCCAAGGACCCTCGAGTGGGACTGTGTTATCCCATGGCATTTCCTGCCCGGAACCTCCCGCCTTCCCAAGGAGGCTACCTGGACTGTGTGGCTGCCTCCTCTGCTTTCTCCTTTCTCTTTGGATTTACCTTTATCTGACCTACAGAGCATTGTGTTTGTTTCTCTCGCCCACTACCTCTCTCTCCCATTGGAAAGTGAGCTCCGCAAGGGTGGGAATTTCAAACATTTTCCTTCCGTTGCTCGCTTAGAGTAATGCTGGGTGCACCACGGGGCTCCATAGATACTTGTTGAATGGGCAAACTGGGACGGCGCCGCAGAGGAAGCCAGTAACATGGCCTCCTGGAACCCAGGGAGAAAACATCTCAGGAAAGAGGGAAGGCGGAAGGTGAGCTTTGGAGTTGGATGTGCTTGTTTTAGTTGTGATGAAGCTGTCTTTGAGCAGCATGACAGCTGTGGGTGGCCTCCAGAGGGTCGATACTAAATGCAGGCACAAAGGCACACCTCACATCCAGTCACAGACTCGGGTGCCAGGAAGAGAGAAGGATAGGTGAGCCGAGCCTCGTGGACAGGATGAAGACTGGGCGCCTTACCTTGTGTCAGGCACGGTCCTGCACCGCCAAACGCCAGGTCTCCTTGGCCAGGCGCTCACCACCTGCGGCTGTCTGAGCCCTGGGCAGAGAGTGACCCCTTGGACCACTAGGGAACAAACAGCAGGGCGCCGCCTCCCGCCTCCCCGCAGAGCCAGGTAACTCCAGATTACCAGAAGCTCTGGTTTATGCCACACTGCTTATTTCTCTTTCATCTCCAGACAGGTTCGAGTTTTTACACACACACGCACACACACACACACACACACACACACTCGCACATGTGTGTGGTTCACTTTCCTCTCTAAGACCTGAGCTCCCCCTTCCTTCAGTTCACTGCTGTCTATTTAGATACAGAGGCCCCTTGAGCTCTGTCCTGACAAAATCAACGGGGGTTGAAAATATTTTGGGGGCGGGCGGAAACACAGGTAACACCCCTCATGTACGGAACCCCGAGGCCCAGGGGCACAGACACTGCAGACTGCCCTCTGCGGAGCCTCGGGGAGCTGTGGTCCCTAGCCCGAAGCTCAAAAGGGCATCGTTTGGCATATTACCAGCCCAGAGAAGATCAAAATTCAAACTCTGAAGTGTTAGGCGTTGTTCCTGTCGAATTCGTGCCGCCTTTCCACCAGCCTCGGGTTGACGTGCCCAGAGCTGATCTCCGTAGCCTCTCCATCCCCTCTCGTCCGTCTGTCCACTCATTCTGACCCCTTCTGTTTGGACCCTGTCTCTACCTCATTACAAAAGCTTCCACCTTCTGCCAATGACCTGCTTCCTGCCAAACCCAGCGACCTGTCTCCTGTGTCTGTCCTCTGTAGCTTTGAACACCTGGGCAGTGTCTTGACATTCCCTTTGCCATTGAATCCTGCTCTCTTCTCACTTTTTGGATTTCTTTAACTCTCTGGTTCATTCATTCATTCAAACACATGCTGGGTACTGAATGTTTTAGACTGTTGTAGACTGCAACGTACCTTAATGAGAAAAAGTGGGTTGTTTTGGGTTCCCGTAAACTCCATGGGAAACCACTAGAGTTGTGGAAGTTAAGCAGGGAATCAGAGGCGCCATTTTTTGTGGTGCTGGGGAGGGAAGCCAGGGCCTCCCACGTGCCAGGCAAGTGTTCTACTACTGAGCCACCTCTCCCACCCAGTGTGAACACAGGATCGGAGAATGTGGGAATAGAGTTATTGATAATGATGTCAGGACCTGACCTGTTGATCCGTCATTCTGCGTGTGTAAGTGCTTACCCAACACACCAGCCCTTCACTGTTTGTTTCCGGATGCTTTATTTTTTTAGCAATCCCTCTCCTGAACTACCGTGCATGCTTCACTTATTCACAAATAAGTGAAGTCCCACACCTTCTTCCACGTTTTAGTGACCTTCCATACAGGACCTCACCTCTCTGTGTCTTTGCAGCTTAAGGCGACCTCACATATTTCAATATCATCTCTTTGGAAATTGATGCTAACACTAGGGTTAATGGCGCAGTGACAGTGTTAACACCCTCTGTACACGTAGTGTGCACCAAGAGCTGCAGCCATCACCGAGCAAGGCCATGGTCTCAGCTGCTGCCACCGTGGTTGCCCTCTCCTGATCAGGCTGCAGACACCCCCACAGGTAACACGTGGCCCTGAGTGCAGGTCTGCCACTAAAGCTCTTGCCTATACCTTCTGTTAAAAATAAAAACAAAGCCAGGTGTGGTGGTGCACACTTGTAATCCCAGTACTTGGGAGGCTGAGGCAGGAGGATTGCAGGTTTACGAACAGCCTCAGCTACTTAGTGAGGCTCTCTGCAACTTAGTGAGACTGTTTCAAACTAAAGAATAAGAATAGGGCTGCAGGTATAGCTCAGAGGCAGAATGCCCCTGGGTTCAATCCCCAGTACTGCAAAAAAACAAAAACAAAAACAAAAATACTTTGTGTTTTCTTTAATGAACTTTTATGTAATGAGGTCATGCTAAATTTATATGCAAGAGAAAGAGCAGATTTTCTTATAGGTGAGAAAACTGTCAAAAACAGTCTTCAGTGTCTGAGTCTGTAGAGGAAAAATACAGGCTGGTTAGACCCGCCAGAGCAACGCAGCAGAGTCCTGGGTAAATGAGGGGATTGTGCCAGCCAAGGAAAGAGCGGTTGGTAGATTTGCTTGGCAAGTCATCTCTTAATTAACTTTCCTGTGCATGAACCTTTATTTCCTTCCAAGCTCCCAGAAGCATTGCTTTAGCTTCTGTCCCTGGCAAGCTGGTCAGTGGGCTCTGCTTCCTCTCCTTTTATTCCTAGCTTACCTGAAGACTTCATTTCAGAATTTAGGAGGAAATGCTTAAGTCAAAGAAATAAATTCACAAAGGAAGACGGGGGGGACCAGGAACCTCCCCGTTCGGGCTGTTTATGCCACGGGACGGGGGCTTGCTGCGGAGATGAGGTAGTGTGTTGGAGGCTGCGGTGCTCGGGCAGGGAGGGAGGGACAGGTCTACACAGCAAGTGGCTCGTCCATGTGTTGATCTTCAGCATCCTCAGAGGTGAAGTATTTGCACAGCTGAAAGGAAAGAAAAACAGCCTGACAACGGGCCCCATGAGGGACTCCAGAGGTTTGCAAACCGGAAAAGCATGAGTGGGAAGACAGCCACAAATATTATCAGTGAAAAGCACCCTGGCCAACATAAACCCAGCGCCAGGGTGTTTGATTCCAAAGGAAATCGGCAAGGAGCATGTTGCTGCAGTTAACCCAACCCCTCTCAACTCTTGTCTCTATTTTGCCATGCCGAAGTCAAGACAGAGGTACCCAGGGAGGATTAGGAAAATGTAGATTTCCCCACAGGACAGTGGAACCGAGACTGCAGCGGGGTCAGACTGACCAGGTGTTGGTCCCAGCTCCGTGACTCCCAGGTGCAACGCTCTGGCTGGCCTCTGACATCAGCACGGTGACCGTCACGGTTCTGCCCACTGCTCTTGTGGCCTGCAGGCTTTGCTGTAGGAGGTCAGTTGCAGACTTGCCGGTCTTTCCTGTCCTGTCGCCGCCCCTTAGCTGCAGAATGGTCTCCAGGCGCCGCTTCCTGGTGCTCTGACCTGACCGTGCTTGGTAGGTAAGGACGTCAGCTGTAGGCTGGAGCCTTCTCCTTATAGGAAAACAGAGAGCAAGCCCATTGGGCACCAAGAGGAAAGAAGAAGGTATTTGCACACACCAGCGCCACGCTTCCAGGACAGCCTCGAGGGAGCCGAGCTGGTTGCCCATGCCTGTTGCCCTCTCAGCCAGGTCTTTCCTTCAGAGCGTGCACCAAGACGGGCTGTGCGTGCATCAGTCCAGCCTCGGTGGCAGCGAAGTGCTGTCTGCCACCTGCAAAGCAGCGCCCACACCCTGGGCCTCACAACGCTGCCCTGGGTGCTCTCCAACCACCAGGGCCACCTAATGCAGGCCGTAAGTGAGACCCGGAGAAGACAGGACACGAAAACAAGTGCTCAGTTAGAGGAAGCTGGGCCCGCATGCCACCCACCAGTGGGCTAACCTGCTCAGCCATCCCGCTGGCTGAATACAGCCGACTCTCACGGGCCTTGGGTAGCCACCTTCTTCAATCTTTCTTTCTCTTTTAGCAAAAGGTAAAGGAATTGAAAATTCGGCTGTGGTCCCAGCAGTGGGAATAGTTTGGTTATAGGGGTGTTGAAATCTCTGCCATCTCACTAGACTCCCAAGACACAAAGTTCTACCATAAGAATCCTATTATTTTGCATCGAGGAAAAGACCTCATCTTTTGTCTCCTGCACCAATTAGTTTAAAATACTTAAGAGCTTGAGGGAAAGATCAAGTGCTCCTCTGCTTAAATTAGAGTTAAGAAGCCCCAAGGACAGAGTGACTAGCAGGGAGGGCATGGCTGGCACTGAGTCCTGGAGGTAGAGATGTCCTTTGTTCTTTTCTAGTTTATTATGGTGATGGTGGTGTGTGTGTGGTGGGGTGGGGTCACTGGGATAGGAGGGAGGCAAAAGACAAAAGACAGCAATATGACAAACTAGGGTGGGAGTTCATTTTGTTTAATAACAGATTTCTATGTAGATAAAATAGAAATATAATAGCTGCACTTGATTTAAAAGGAAAAGGCATTGGCTTCCAGAATGGATCTTCCGACAGTGCTTCACAACAACCACTGAAGTTGGGTTTAAAGTTCCAAGTCTGTGCCCTGAAGTGCATTCATAGCTAGAGCTGCCTTAAAACTACAATGCCATTTGGGCCTGATGGCCACACCCGTAACCCCAGCAAACCAGAGGCTGAGGCAGGAGGATCGAAAGTTCAAGGCCAGCCTGGGCAATTTAGCAAGATGCTGTCTCAAAAATAAGAAAATAGATAGGGCTGGGAATGCAGTTCAGTAGTAGAATAGTCCTAGATTCAATCCCTAGTACCACAAAAAAGAAAAAAGAAAAAGAAAAAACAATAATAATAATACAAGTAATTCTTCATTTCCAAAACAAATAATAGTTCAGACACCAGAAAGCTAGTATGTATGAGTGAGTTTTAAAAAATAAGACAAGACAATTTTAAATATAATGTATTTGAAAAATAAAAAACAGCTGGAGTGGTGGTACACGCTTGTAATCCCAGTACTTGGGAGGCAAAGACAGGAGGATCACAGGTTTGTGGCCAGCCTCAGCTACTCAGTCAGGCCGTCTGCAACTTAGTGAGACCCTGTTTCAAAATAAAGAATTAAAAAATATATATATTATATTTGGTAAAGCTTTTTTTTTTGGTACTGGGGAATGAACCCAGGGGCATTCTACCTCCGAGCTACACCCCCAGTCCTATTTTTTTATTCTTTATTTTGAAACAGGGTCTCACTAAGTTGCAGAGGGCCTCACTAAGTAGCTGAGGCTGGCCACGAACCCAGATCCTCCAGTCTCAGCCTCCCAAGTACTGAGATTATAAGCGTGCGCCACCATGCCTGGCTGGTAAAGCTTTTTAAAAAGTGTTCATTTATTACAATCCCATTCTTTCCTTTGTATTTGACATAATAAGAAGGAAATTCTGCACTCATGCCAATTTGTGTGTGTGTGTGTGTGTGTGTGTGCGCGCGCGCGTGTGTGCCACTGGGGATTTAACCCAGAGGCATTTTACCTCTGAGCTACACTCCCAGCCCTCTTTTATTTTTATTTTGAAACAGGGTCTTCTTGTTGCAGGGCTGGACTCTGCCGCATCTCTCCATGAGGTCTGATCTTTACGGCTCTCAGCTTTCACTCAGCTGCCAGGTTCAGCCTACGAAGGCCCATTTCAGGATGCTCCCCCACTCCACCGTTCAAATGGTACCCATTTTATGACCTTATGTAAACTTTCTGGGTTAGGGTTAGGGTTAGGGTGACATAAGTCCTGCTAAAGGCAGACTCTGTCCTCCTGCACAGCACTGCCTTTTCCCTGCCCGAGTCTCCACAGATATGATCGTTGGCGCTGTTCATTTTAACCATGAGCACTCTGCCGTTCTATTCTAAGTCTTGCATCTGTCTCTTGTCATCTCTGTTAAGATGTAGCATAAGAACTACATTACAAAAAACCTCTAAGACCCCCCTTGGCTATGATCTCTTCAAACAGAAGGTTTTCTTGTTTTTTTTTTTGTTGTGGTACTGGGGATTAAACTCAGGGGCATTCTACCTCTGAGCTACACCCCCCAGCCCTATTTTTTATTCTTTATTTTGAAACAGGATCTCCCTACGTTGTGGAGTGCCTTACTAGGGAGCTGAAGCTAGCCTCGAACCCGGATCCTCTGGTCTCAGCCTCCCAAATGCTGGGATTACAAGTGTGCGCCACCACGCCTGGCTCAAACAGAAGGTGTTTAATAAAAACTTTCTGCCTGTCCAATGAAAGAATGTTTCATTCGACCGTCTCACAGACCAGAATCACAATGGAGAGAGCCTAATGCGTCCTGTTCCTCCCTTCGCCAGGAAGATATGAGTAGCTGAAGTATTTGGAGCTATATATAGTCAGTTGATGTCAGCTGGATGCCATCTCTTCAAAAGCCTCAGGCCCCAGCGTGAGCCAGAGTGGGACCATGCCGTCCCAGGTTCAAGGATAAAGCCATCAGGCCCCCGTGCCATCCTCCTCCATCTCAGCTCTCCTGCACACGGAGACTCGGCCCCACTGAAGGCGCCGGCCACCAGCACGGTGAGTACATCGCTCCCCAAAGCGTCGCCCTGGTCAGGCATCCCAGGTTCGGTGTGACTCATAAATGAGCATTCTTTGCTCTAAAGGACAGCTGCCCATGCCAAGGTTAAAAGGCCACCACCAGCGAGCTCCGGCTTGACCTGGTGTCATCTTCGTTCTCGGGGTTTTCTGGAGCTGATGCTGAGACAGGGGGAGCCCAGTTAGGAAACACTGGGAGACTGAAATGAAGAGTCAGAGGAAGAAGTCAGCTCTGGGTTTTTTGTTTTGTTTCTTACTGCCTAGCGGTCACAGTGCTGATGCACAGATAAGACTGGGTCTGAAACAGCTGAGTGCCACCCTGCGCACTGGGACGCGGCCTGCGGGTCCATGGTGCCCTGCCCCTAGACAAGCACCACGCGCAGAAGTCGTTCAATGGGAGGCATCACCGAGTCTCAATAAAGGATAAAGATGCTCTCCCGACAGATGGTTGTGGCGCCCCAGATGAGCTCTCCCCGTTGGCTCAGTGACGCCCCTTCATGTTCAGCAGGGAGAAGAGGCCATGCTGCCACACAGCACCATGGTGAAGCAGAAGAAGCGGCAAGCCTCGGCCATCGTCAGGGAGGTCCACGGACACGGTACCGATCGCGCCCGTCCTCGAGCTGGTGTAGACGCGTCCTGAGGTTATCTGGGGTTCTGTAGTTTGCTCCTTTTGCATTCTTGTGGTTCTGGCGTGACAAATCTGGAGCCTGCTGGTGGGGTGGGGGTGTGCAGAGAGGTGGCCAAGACTTTGTAGCCCTCCTTTCTCATTTGAAAGCTATTTTCAGATGAACAACTGCTGTAAAAGGAATGAAGTAATCTGACAGCTGATGTACATTCTGCTGGCTTGCCTTTCACATGATCAGTTCACAGCACTCTTGTTTTTTTGTTTGTTTGTTTTTTTGGGGGGAGGAGGGAGGACAGGTCTCATGTAGTCTTGTCTTCGTTGTCTACCCACATGGTCTGTCTTGATTTCTTTTACCTTATATGATACACATCATCCAAATGTATTCTACCACCCTTTTTATGTTCTTCTCAAAAGCTGTTGATAAAACTGGAATTCATATTCATGTGTATTTGTTACCCCTGAAACCAGTCTTCACATGTAGTAATTATTGATTTACTCACATATTCCGTGTGCAAAATCTATTTATCATTTCTGAGAAAAAGTTCCTCTAGTACCAAAACACTGAGTCAAAATAATTTTAATATGTTAGATGAAGGTACTATTCCACTTTATTCTTTTTTAAAAAAATAATTCTGGTAAATAACCCTAGAAATCATGTTCTATCCCAGGCATTTTGATTGTTATAAAGGAAATTCGGTTTTGCCCATGAGCAAAAGATAGCACTAACTTTAAAAAGCAAGTGGAACACCCAGACCCTTTCCGGGCTGACGCCAGCATTCCAGGCATACTTTGGAGTGTTCGGAGACCTCCTAATTGCTCCTCTGTGGCAAGGAATGCAGCCTGTGCCACAATAATTCTGGGACCTGGAGGATCGGGACCTTGTAGGGGCAGCTGGTAACTGGGTCCACGGTAGTCTTTTCCTACGGCATCTTTGTAAAGCAAGCTGAACAGAACCAACGGGAGATTCTGCGTGCTTCCCACATGATGTAGTTCCCAAGGGCCAAGTTGTCGGTTTTGTTTTCTATTTTCTGCAGTACAAAGTCATCCTACTGGATGCAACGTGGCCCTCACATTTTTTACCATGATATCAAATTAGTTTAGAATAAAATAAGAATAATTCTGAACTAGATGCTAGGACTGAATTTGTACCCATCCAAAGTTCCAAAATCCCTGCTTCATTTATATTTGTACGCATCTTTATATCTCCTGCTTCAAGTAGTTTACTTGAAACTGTTTGTATAGTTTTCCTGGTCAATAAGTCAAAGAAAATCAGATCCTCACTTGAGTTTGAGACAGAATTGCTTACCTTAAATGCTTAGGTTTTCAGTAAATTGCCTTAAAATTGCAGCAGAATCTCAAATCAACCTGCTTAGTGCATTCTTAGCTAAAATCACGGATTCTGTTCTGTGTTTCCCTGGCTTAGACTTACAAGAGTATGAATGTCTTTTTTTTTTTTTTTATAACTATAGCTATTGATTTTATGATATACAAAGAAAAATATGACTATATTCCAAGGGGTAAGAAAACCCTCAAAACTACTACCTCATCCCCAGGGAATCCTTGCCAAGAAAAGCCGGGTGAGTCCACCCTCCCCCCATGGGTGAGCTCTGTCCCCGGAAGAGGACAATTCACCTTGGCGAGGACTTAAACATTCCAGGTGAAGCAGGGATAATCAGACCCATCTCAGGTGAAATAACTGGGAGTACTTGATGGAGTAGCTCAGATGTTTAGTTTTCCTCCTTTATCTCCTCAGACATCCCACACCCACGTCCTGCAGGGTGAGTAAGGGTCTGGAGTGCGGGAGGCTTCTTGTCTAAGGATGCAGAAATGGGACGTGACTTCAAAGAAACCTGTTCTGAGGACTATACTTCCGAACTTCCAAACACATCACAGCAGTGAAAATATGGATAATTTAGGAGAAGGCACATAGCTATTTTGCTCTTAATAATAAAATCAAATACATTAAATTTGGACTGGATCATCCTTTATAAAAATGAATGGGAGCTGGGCGTGGTAGCACACGCTTGTAATCCCAGTACTTGGGAGGCTGAGACTGGAGGATCACAGGTTCATGGCCAGCCTCAGCTACTTAGTGAGGCCCTCTGCAACTTAGTGAGAACCTGTTTCAAAATAAAGAATAAAAATAGGGCTGGGGGTGTAGCTCTGAGGTAGAATGCCCCTTGGTTCAATCCCCAGTGCAACAAAAATAAATAAATAAATAAATAAATAAATAAATAAATAAATAAATAAATAAAATGAATGTGGAGAGGCGTTTTTAAGCCCTGCACTCCCCACCCCCCTTGTTGTGTGCATCAGGATGTTTTCTTCAGTGGTATAACTTGTACATTTTAATTAATTTATTTATTTTTGCGGCACTGGGGGTTGAACTCAGAGGCCTTCTAACTCCGTGCTACACCCCCAGCCCTATTTTTTATTCTTTATTTTGAAACAGGGTCTCACTAAGTTGCGGAGTGCCTCACTAGGTAGCTGAGGCTGGCCGTGAACCCGGATCCTCCGGTCTCAGCCTCCTGAATGTTGGTATTACAAGCGTGCGCCACCACGCCCGGTTACTTGTGCATTTTTTTTTTATTATTATTATCGCACTCTTAGAACTTTTAGCTCAGAGGAGAATGCGGTATGACAATGAGTGACTAAGCCCAAGTCCTCTAAACCCAAGGTAGGAGCTCATTGAGTTCCTGAGGGAGAGAGAGGAAGCCGGTAAGTCTTTGAGAGGAATCAGTAGGAAAACAGAAGAATCAAAGAGGAAGGTTTTACCTGAGATCACTCATTCCATCAGAAGGAGAAACAACCTCGGAGATTTACTGAAAACTCCTTCCCTGTAGACTGGAGTGATAGCTGGCTGGGGTGAGTTTTCAGAAGGTAGGCAACGCCCAGCGTCTACCAACCACGTCCCACACTGTCCTCGCACACTAGGAACCCATTACAATTTGGTGTTAAACTGTGTACCGGAAGTGAAGGTACCACACGCCCAACAAATACCTGAAATAGGGTCTCCTGGCGCCAGGGTTCCCTCTCAGGGTGACCTTCCTCAAAACCATCTCTCTAATCCAGCTGTCTCTGTCACCATCCTATTGACAGGTGACTCTGGGTTACTATGGCAACATGAACCTCCCTGCTCCATAGGTCCCAGCCACGGATGATGCTGGCATCTAGCAAGTGCTCTTACGAAAGACAGGACAAGGCTCAAAACGTGCTTTGCCATTGTCTGCTCACGAATTCACTGTGGAGACCGCAACAGTCCCTTCCCTCAGCCTGGTGCAATACGCCCCGAGTCTACATACCCCAGGGACGCCTCTGTCGCCCACGGCATCTGCACCTGGGCTCTGGGGCGGCTTTCTGTGTGTGTTTTGGCTTGTTTTTGTTTTTCTCCTCATGCCTGGTGAGCAACTTTCCCGGCACACACAGGAGAACTGGGCAGATTATTTTTGTAGTTTCAGGAAGAGAGCTTAGCTTTGTGGTCTGAAAACAGGAAGCCCAGGTTCTAAATGGAGTGCTGTTTGTGGAACCAGGAGCCTGGGTTCCAGGCTGGCCTCAGAATTCTCAGCAAATAGGAGGGGCCCGGGGCAGATGACACCTCTGACTCCCAAACCCCAGACTCCAATTCCCTGAGCTGAAGTCAGACAGCAGTGACTTGAGTTTCTCCACCAGTAACGAAGGAAATGATAATATCAGCATGATTTATGTTATGCAAGGAACCTTTGAAAAAGTAGGATTAAGGTCTAGAATTTCAGATGAAAGATTATGTGATGACCTTTTTAACTTCCTTGTATGAGCAGATCTTAAACTGGTTAATCAAATCTTCAACGTCAAACTAAGGATGCAGGAAAGGCCTCATACACCTTGTGTCATATTGAAAAGGGGGAAAGAAGAAGAATTCAGTGAACAAGTTTGTGAGTTTACTTTTGTTTGATTTAACTTTTCATGTTAGCTTTCTCATAACCCCAGGGAAAACCAGGGCCAGGAAAGCTCGAATGTTTTATTTTGAAACTGGTATACAGCCACCTCTTGTGAATTTGTAGATTCCACACACTGAGCATTCAACCTTACCATGGCACTCAGGAGAACTGGTGCTAGAGACCTGGCTGAGTTCTCTCTTGTCCCAGAGTCCAAGCCGGCCTTTCTTCCTCGCTAGCTTCTTCCTTCACCCTTGTTTCCTTTGATACCTTTCCCACTCGGACATACTCTCGGAATATATCCCCAAACAGTAGTGGGTGGATGATTTAATGTGTGTAATTCACTCACTTCTTAAATGCTCACAGAAGCCGGGTGTTGTGACACATGCCTGTAATCCCAGTACTTGGAAGGCTGAGACAGGAGGATTGCAGGTGCAAAGCCAGTCTCAGGAATTTATCGAGACTCTCAGCAACCGAGCAAGACTGTTTCCAAATATAAGATAAGAGAAAATAGCTTGGAAGTTGAATGCTCCTGTGTTCAATCCCTAGCACCACACACACACACACACACACACACACACACACACACACACACACACTCACAGCTTATAGATTTATGCAGCTCTTAAATTATAATATTTTCTTCAATGACAAAGTTTTGAAAACTTTATGAATGAATCTGAGAACTCAAATGGAGACACAGGTACATGAAACAGGCAAATGAAGAAGCCTAGATGGGTTTCAAAATCTTTTTTATCTAGAAAAAAAATCAACAAACTTTTAATCAATTAGAATCTTTACAGGCATTTTTCAACATTGCAGTCTGGACCATATTTTTGCATTGTATGTAGTATTTATATATATATATATATGTCGCATTATTTAATAATGTATATTTTTGTACTATTATTCTATCCACACAGGCCACCTGTCTGTAAACTGGTAGAAGAGTCCTACTCAACTGCAGGCAGGATCTCTGCCTCAATATGGTTTCTAAGTGAAGTCAAAAGTCCACTCTCAGCCAGGCGTGGTGGCACATACCTCTAATCCCAATACTTGGGAGGCTGAGACAGGAGGGTTACAGTTCAAGACCAAACTCAGCAACTTAGCAAGACTCTCAGCAACTTAATGAGACCCTGTTTCAAAATAAAAAAATAAAAAAGGGCTGAGAGTATAGCTCAGAGCTAAAATGCCTCTGGGTTAAATCCTTGGTACCATTAAAAAAAAAAAAAAAGAAAAAGAAACAAACAAACAAAAAGAGCCCACCCTCAGGCAAATAACTCTGTGCCTTCCATTAGAGCTGTAGCTGCCCATACACCGTGGGGAATCTGTTCTAAACGATCTTTTGTCCTGCTACAACTATTTGTAAGTGGCTATCTTTATAAACTACGGTTTGGAATCACCAATATAACTAAAGTTCTGGGTCACTATGAATGACACCAGTAGGAAAGTATGCTTAGCATTATTATTTCCAATAGATGATCTAATGCCACAAAGACACCCTTCTAAGCCCCAAGGACAAGGACGTGTATCTCAAATAAGACATATCCCTTATCAAGCGTTAGGGCTAAGCACACCGTCAGGACCCCGTGCAGGGCTGTCGACAAAGGCCAGGGAACAGCTGAACTTGGAGTCCATATGCTCAGTGGACAGCATTCTCTACTGACAGGGCGAGTGGTGAGAGGGAGCCTCCTGCTTCAGTGGTACCATAAATCTATTTACAAGGGGAGGGAGGGAGCCTTGGAGAATTTAGTTGATGTCTTTGGTAGCCTGTTTGTGCAAAGTGTGTTGACTTAACATATTCCAGTAGTACACTGGGAAATATTTAGCAATTGGTTCTCTGGGGAGAAAAATGTCTTGATTTGTAGTGTGCCCATTTCTGTGGTGTAAATACTCCCACCATGGCCAGTTTCAAGCTATGGTCATGGAACTGGGATGAGAGGGGCAGCTCTGTAACCCTATATAGGTATTACTAAAGGAATAGCCTAGTACTATCATAGCATCTCTACCACACAGATGTCATCCACATGACCACAGGCACGTAGATAGTAGCAAAAAGGAGCAAAAGAATTGTGAACTGATACTTTTGAGTACCTATGACCTAGTTGTTAATGTAATTTGCATAATGATTAAATTTATATTAATTTGAGTAATGCTCTGTCCCATGTGAGTAACTACTTACTATCTTAATCAATTGATTATTAATCAATTCTTGTGAACCAGTGTGATCTATCACCCAGAGCCTCTGAGCTGAGACATCCAAACCCCAGACAGCACTGGAGGCCGGTCAGCACAGGAAGCAGGAGAAGCTCAGGCTCAGAGAGGTGGAGGGGCAGGGGCTTGGGTTCGTGTGTGCCTTCTCCTTTGCCTCTGGTCTAGTTCTCCTCTGTGGTGGCACAAGTGTACTAGTGACGCTGGACCTTTCCAGGTGGCTGTTGCAGCATATGCCCTACCATGGAGAGCAGGGATGAGCCCCAGGCTCCTGGTGCTCATCTGTCGCTAATGATGGCTGGAGTGACGCTGTAGTCCTGTGCGGGATGTAGGCACTGTTTCCTGTGAACCCCGAGGAGCCTGCACCCTGGGTTAATACGTATTTTAATACCTCTTCTTCCTTCTGCTCAAAGACCTTGTCATGAGGCTTCTGGCCCCCCTCCTCCTCATGGCTCAAATTTTAATGCACACTTTTGGACCTAAGTCATGGAGGAGATCTAGAGAGAAACTGTATCGGTTATGATGCTTTTAGTTGAACATAACAGAAAACCAGAAGTCAACAAGCTTAAACAATAGGGACATTTATGGACTGGCACCACTGAGAAGCTCAGAGATCTGCAGGCCTGGATCCAACAGCTTCCGGGCCCCAGTCCGTACGCTGACTTCCTGGGTGAGCGCCACTCTGAGCCGGTTCCCTGGAAACACTTCTATGTTTACAGCCAGTAGGAAAAGGCTCATGGCTGACACATTGGCCCAGGAAGGAGCTTCTGCTCATTGCCCTCGGCCTGGCCAGGTCCCATCCCTACTCCAGGATTAATTATAGAAGAAATCAGGTCCCATCAAACACAGCCTAGACTTGTAGGTCCCAGGGGCCAGAGTGATGAGTTCACCTTGGCTACGTGGCTATTTCAGAACCATTAGCTAAGTCACTAAGGCTGAAGGTTTTCAGGAAGAGGGAAATCAGATGAAAAACATTTTCTCAAAGTTTTTTCTCAGGACCCTCAAATTACACTTATTCCATAATTTGAGATTGAGAACTTATAGAAAAACACAATCAGTTATTTCTACTTTCTAGTCCTTCTATTTTTATTTAGCTGGGATGACTCAAACTGCTGGAGTTAACAGCATCGAGGAGGAGGAGGAGGAGGAGGA